>CATIWK010270521.1:0-11893 GCA_949634005.1 Mallotus japonicus
ATTCTGCGGTATTCAAAATTGCCATGGTTTTGAGTACTGGCGTGTTGGTTGCTCCCCAGTACATGTGTGTGCGTGTGTCTTGTGTGTGTGTGTTTGTTAATTTGTGTGTTTGATAAAAAAAGAAATCCCACATCGGGATATAATTATGTGTGTGTGCTGTGGGTTATATACCGATTCCGCGGTATTCAAAATTGCCATGGTTTTGAGTATTGGCGTGTTGGTTTCTCCCCAGTACATGTGTGTGCGTGTGTCTTGTGTGTGTGTGTGTGTTTGTTAATTTGTGTGTTTGATAAAAAAAAAAAACAAGGAAGAATCTAGTATTTGTAATGGAGGGAAACTTATTTTTTTTTTTTAAAAAAAAAAAAGAAGAAAGAAAGCATTTAATTAAGGAATAAGGTTCGATTTGGCCCTCAAACTTTTTATGAAAGTTCACTTAGGCCTAAAATGACTTTTTTTGATAATTTAGTACAAAACTTGCACTTTGTGTATCATTTAAACCCATTTTTTCACAATTCATGTTGCGTGTAACACACATTATGATTAAGGTGCGTGGAATCAACAAAAATTGAATTATCAACTGAAATTAAAATAAAAAAAAATCACAAGCTTAAATAGCAAAATACCCAACTAATGGTACCACCACCACCACCTGTAGAATTAGAAATTAGGATTGCCCTTTCACTCCCCTTACCATAGGCACTCTCGCACTCAAAATCTCTCTCGCTACTCTTTTGGTATCAAAGTCACCGTCGACCGTCGTTTTAATGAATCGTTCACCTGGTGCTCACCGACGCTCACCTAGCGGCGCTTCTACCTCTTCTTCTTAGATCGGGTTGTCATTTTTGCCCACCGACTTTGCATTTTTGGGTGGCTCCTTGTGAAAAAGATGGACCAACTGCTAACAGGAACAAAGTGGGTTTTGGGCTCTACATTTTTGGGCGGCTCTTGAATCAGGTTCTCCTTTTTTGCTCTCTTTCCTCCCTGCTTCAATCCTATCTGATTCTGCCATTGCCGCCACCCTTTTTCGCCTCACTCACAGTGCTTTTCATGAAGCTTCAACATGTAGATTTGGGCTTGACTCATCTGTTGCTGCTTATCTCGCTTTTTATAGTGTTTGTAAAGTTATCAATTCTTGCTAACTTGGTTGATTTTGAAAGTGATTTGGAGCAAATTAAAAGTGGGTTTTGGTTGGATTTTGTTTCCTTGTGGGGTTTTGCGATTTGGTAAATTTGGGATTGATACTGATGTGTTAGGGAAAAATGGGTCGTTGTTGGTTCAAGCATTAAGATTTAAGGAGGCGAACCACTTTACAGCTGAAGGAAAATTACTTTGAGCAATAGATTGCATCGTTATCAAGTTCGTAAATATGTATATATAAGTGTCAGACATTCTGTAATAATGCCTTCATTAAATTGATTTCATTCTTTTGTAGTGGTTGTGCCTTAAATTCTTGAGATGCTTGAATATTTTCTAGGCTTCTTATGTTTGCTGGTTATATTTGATTGAACATGAGATATTCTACTTGTTCTAACTTATCCCTTCCTTCCCATTATCAGTTACACAAATAGAAAGTATCTGATAGATGTGTCTGAGATATTCAACCAGCTTCATTAGGAAAAAAAAGTTGCGACTATTCAAACTCTTTTATCTCATTTTTCTTCTTTTTCTAGCAATCTTTTGGTACGTGATGATGCAAGAGCTATTACTGCCCTCTATTATTTTCGATATCGAATTTACATGGTGAGATTGATTTAACTCTTATTTGTTCATGTAGGATGATTTTGACTGCATTAGAGGACCACGATTTTGATTAGTTGGGTGTTGGCATGCTTCGTGAATAGAAATAGTTGTCCAATTCGAGAACTAGTTGGTGAGGCTCTAGCCATTCGGGAAGCAGTGAGGTTTGTTTGTAACCATGACTTAAAAGATGCAATTATAGAGTCGGATGCCAAAGAAATAGTAGAAGCAATTCATGGAAGAAAGGAGCAAATCAATTGGGAGTACATAGCTATAGCAGAGGAGATTATTGGGAGAAAGAATGCTATGAGCCATCGGAATCTGCAATTCAATTTTATTAGCAGGAGTGCAAATATTGCTACTCATTGCCTTACCAAAAATGATTTAATTTAGGAGGGTGGCCAAGCATTCCTATTGCCGAGAGAGCTAAAGGAAATTCTCTACAAAGACCTGCAAGTTGCGAAGAGCATAGCAAACAGTTGACTTTATTACTGTCTCAATTTTTTTTGTGTCTTGTTTTCTTTTCCAGTTAGTTTTTGGTTTTCATTTTATTTTGCTGAGAAGTGATTACTTTAATAGTAATCCCAATCTAGTATTCAGGTTATGTAGGTGGATGTATTTTGTCTTTGGTGTAGGATCCATATGGGGTGGTCTCTCAGTCCTATTTGTTTCTTGTATTTTTTTGTCTGGTTCAATGCAATACCAATTTTCCAAAAAAAAAAAAAAGAAATAGTTGGCCAATTTCTATTTTTGGTATATTAAACTAATGGTGTCGACAAATAATTGGATAGTGGTGGTTTGGTGGCGGAGGAGGTATTTTGGTGGTTTTAGTGGCAGAGGAGGTACCGGTGGAGGCAGTGGAATTGGTGGTGGTCTGGAGGAGGTGGTGGGCTTGGAGGTATAGTGGGAGGTGTAGCTGGCGGAGGTAGTGGCCTTGGAGGTGGTGGAGCTGGCAGAGGAGGTGGCTTTAGAAGAGTTAAAAGCAGAAAGGGAGTTTAATAGTGGTTTATTCTCAATGTTAATTCTATTGTTTAACTTTTGTTTTTGTTAATTTCTATTGTTTAATAATTTTTTAATTTGTTTTTAGTGTTTAATATAGAGGTGTATTACACTCTCCATTATTTATCAAAAAATGGGTTTAAATGATACATAAAGTGCAAGTTTTATGCTAAATTGTCAAAAAGGTCATTTTGGGCCTAAGTGAACTTTCGCGGAAAGTTCGAGGGCCAAATCGAACCTTATTCCTTTCATTAAGGCTATGTTTGGGAATAGATGAAAGGGAAGAAAGAAAACAAAGAGGAAAATATGAAGGAAAATAATGTTATTTTCCCCTCTTATGTTTGGATTGAAGGAAAATAATATAGAGAGGAAGGAAAATGAAGTTATCTTTTTTTTTTTATTATTATTGAAGAGCAATATTAAAAAAAAAAGAAAAGAAAATAAGTTATGATATATTTACTATTATGTCCATAAACTAAAAAAGTGGTGGTAGGTGTTAAAAGTAATTAAGGGTAAAATTATAAAATTAAATGTGCTGCTTTTCACTTCTCTTTTTCCATTTTCTCTCCAAATTAGAGAGACAAGTTAGAGAGGAAAATAAACTCTACTTGCTTCCTTCCTAAATTTTTCCTCCTTATTCCAAACAATAAAAGTTACTTCTTTCCTTATTTTCCTCACCTATTTTCTATCCTCTATCATTTTCCTCTATTCCAAACAAAGTGTAAGGGGTCGTTTGTTTCATTAAAAAATAAGGGTGAAAATCAGAATTGGAATGAGTGAGAATCAGAATCGGAATGAGTGATTCATTAAAATTTTGCATGGGAATGAGAATGGATTCCCCCATCAATGGAAATCACTCATTGCCCTTATTATTTGAAGTAATGAAATGAAATATATAAATTCATAATAATTATTATTTAATATATTTTCATATATAAATAAGATTGATTCTGATTTTGATTCCCTTATAAACCAAACACTTTGTTAAATTTTTCATTCCATTTCTTTTTCCCCTTCATTCCGATTTCGATTTCAATTCATATTTCGGAGTATAAACTAGACAACTAGAACAAAGAAAGCATTTCATTAAGAACATACAGAGGACAAATCCTCATATACATAACGAGCAACAGAAGGGGGAACCTCCTCCATTAATAAAACAGTCTTGATGAAGAGAGGTAGCCCAGTTAGCCAAATAATGAGCTACCATGTATATATTTTCAAAAAAAAAAAAATACTTGGTATAGTTGGGCAACTATATGAATAGTAAAATTGTTGGCCATGCGGCTCCATGTAGCTTGTTTAGACATGTGTTTTTTCTTGTGTGAAATTTTTAGCCATGTGCCATTATCCACTTGGGTAATGAGTTGGCACATAAAAAAAAAAAAGAGGAAAATGTATGAGTTTGGAGGGAAAAAAGTTTTAATTTTGGAGAAAAAGATGAGTTAATTTTATCAATTATTCACATATGCATCAAATTTGTTAACTCAAATTTATCATGCTTACTATATATAGTATACTAAAATTATCAAGTGTAATAAAGGTAGACCTTACCACTTTAGTATATATAATATTAAGTGGATATTAGATAATCGTAATTTATTATTTAATAAATAAATAATTAAATATATTAAAAAACTATACACACACATATTAAATAAAAATAATTGAATTATTAAGTAGATATAATATTTATTGTTAAATAAACAAACGTACCTAAAACTATGTAGTTTCATAGTAAAACTAAGTAGCTTTGGTAAAACTAAGTTATTGTTATTTCTTTTTTTTTTTCATGTGTTGAATCAGAAGTTCCTAAATAACCTAAATTATTAATAAGCATAATATTAAGTGAATATTATATAATATAAATTTCATATTTTAATAAATAAAAAATTTAAAGTATAATAAAATACTATATATTTATAATCGAAATTAATATAAATATTAGTATTAAATGAAAATAATTGAAATATTAAATAAATATAATAGTTAGTATTAAATAAATAACTTTACCTAGAACTACGTACTTTTATAGTAGTTTGGGTTAAGCTAAGTATAATATTATATGGATATTAGATAATAATAATTAAGAGATAAGGTTCATTTAAGCCCCCCCATTTTTACCCTGAAGCTCACATAATAAGCCCCCTATTTTTTTTGGCTCAAATAAATTAGGGTTTGATTAAAAAAGGTTGTTTGAGCCCCTCTTAAACGGTGAAGCTATTTAAAATCAGATTGCTGTTTAAATTTGTGATGATGTAGAGACCATGCAAGCTATAAGGGAGCCCATTGACGCCATGCAAGCTGACTGTTCAGAAAAGCTGGAGGATTGGCGCTTTTGCATTAAATGCCAACTGCCAAGTACCATCCTGCGTAAACACACAGAGAAGGAAAAACCCCCCATTTGCATCTTGTTCTCTGTTTCTAACCCTAACGTTTGCTCGTTTTATTATCAAAAAATAAGAAAAAATAATGTCATTTGTTTGCATCTGAAGGTTAAAAAAGGGTGACGCTTTTTTGACAATTGGGTCGAAGCTTAAGGTAAGTGAAATTTCATCAATTGTACCTACCTCATGTGTTGTATTAATGACATTATATGTGTGTTATTGTTGTGAAATTTATGATTTTTTTTTTGTGTCAGTGCAATGACTAATTTTGTTAATATAGTGTTCCATTTTGGTGGAATTTGGGAGTGGTTTGAGGGAAAGCTTTAATATGTTAATGGTGATATAGACGTTTTATATGACTTTGATGTTGATTATCTTAGTTACATGGACCTGTTACATAGATACCGAAACACATATGGTTTTGGATCAATATAGAAAACATTTGTTCTTAAGCCTAGAGCAGAATAAGAAAATGGCTTGTTCTTAGTATATGATGACAACACAATTAGGAAGGTCCTGAATTATATAAACAAGTTTTCTTGGGTTGTTGAAGTAGAATTTTATGCTGACCATGAGATTGATACACCATTGTTTGTACCAAAGGTATTAGAGCTTGAATATTTGAACACTAGAGATGAGGAATAAATAGAAGAACCTATTAGTTGTACTACAAATAGGGGAAGACATTAATCAAACTGAGGCAGAGGTAGACCTAAATACTGAAGGGTCATTTAATTCTAACACCTTTGGTTCTGATGCAACTGAACCACCTGGTAAAATTGGTACGCAATTTTCCTTTATTAATGCTGCGAGTGGTCAAGGTTTTGTACCTGGTGGTCCTAAAGAAAACAACCTGTAACTGAACCTACTGAATCTGAACCTACTACAACTGATGAAGGCCATAATGAACCAGCTGTTGCCAACAATGTGGGTTCTGAGGGTTACATAAGTGAAAGTGAAGATGAAAGTGGACATGATGGTAACCAGACTAATGAGTTTTCTAATGAGTCAAACCTTGAAAATGATGACACAACACCACCCATAGAGAGGGTGAGGTATGATGAGGCTGATGGACAAGGACACTTTATACTTGGCATGACCTTTGCCAATGCTGTGGAAGCTAGAGAAGCTATTAACAAGTATGATATTTTATTTAGGTATAAATTAAAACTGAATCCAAATGAACCACATATAATTGTGGCAAAGTGTAAAAATGAGGCTGGCTGTTTATTTATACTCAGAGTCTCAAAGGATAGAAAGAATCCTGGGTTAGCCATTAAGACATTGAAGGCTGAACATGCATGCTTTAGACACTACTCAATTTCAAGTACAAATGCCAAGTTTATTGCAAGTCATTTCAAGAAGAAAATTTATAACAATTCAGCAGTTAAGGTCATTGATATGATGACAGAGGTTGAAGAATCTTTGAAGATTATTGTGAGTTTTCAGAAGTGCAAGAGATCTAAAAGGATGATAATTGAAGAACTTGATGACAGTTATAAGGATCAATTTCAGCAGTTGGAAGCTTATGCAGCAACTTTGAAAAGCAGCAATCTTGGTACTAAAGCAAGGATTGAGCTCTGCAAAGAATTAATGAAAAGTGGTAAAAGGGTATTTTGAAGAATCTTCGTATGTTTAAAGCACTAAAGTCTGTATGGAAAGCTGGTTACAGGCCATTGATAGGCCTTGATGGTTGTTTCTTAAAGGGGGTTTATAAAGGTCAAGTGTTGAGTGCAATTGGTTTAGATGACAATGATCAAATGCTGCCAATAGCTTGGGCTATTATTGACAAAGAAAATAAGAACAATTGGAGGTGGTTCATTGTTTGGCTGGTACATGAACTCTCTCTTGGTGATGACTCTGAACTCACCATTATTTCTGATATACAAAAGGTGTTTCTTATACTTATAACATGCCTTTTTTATGATTACAAACTGATTTGCCTTATAAATTATATATTATGCATGACTGTTTTGTATGCACTCGATAAGAGCTCATTGATGCAGTCAAGAGTTACTTATTTGAGGCTAAGCACAGGTGGTGTGCTCAGCACATATATGCGAATTGGAGCAAGAAATGGTCTGGAGGGGAACTGAAGAAAAATTTTTGGATATGTGCTTCGAGCACATATGAGGAGGAGTTCAAAGATAATTTGATGAAGCTAAGGGAAGTTTCACAAAAATCTACAGAGGATATGTTATCCACCTCACAAATTGGTGCCGAGCATACTTCTCATCAAGGTGCAAGTCATATATTGTTGACAATAACTTCACCGAGTCCTTCAATGCATGGATACTTGCTGGTAGACATAAGCCTATAATTAGCATGCTTGAAGACATTTGACTGCAGGATATAACAGGATTAAAGAGAATAAAAAAGCATGTGAAAAATGGATCAATGAGTAGAGTCCAGCATGTATGAGTCTTTATCAATATTGGAAAGAGAATTGTAGTGGTTGCAAAGTGGTGTTTAATGGTGTAGTGGGCTATAAAATTAATGAAGGCATGGATAAGCACACAGTTATGTTGGACAAATAACTATGCACTTATAGGGCATTGGAACTAACTGCAATTCCATGTTCCCATACAATTTGTGATTTGTACCACAACAAGGTAGATCCCCTGTCTGTTATCTCCAATTGGTATCATAAATCTAAGTATTTGACAACATATGAGCAACCTCTACTACCTATTCCAAGGCCAAGATTCCAGAAATTCTCCGACTTTCAACCTATTGAACGTCCACCAATTCCTAAGTTAGCTGGCAGACAAAAAAAATCAAAGTAAGGGGTTCCAATGAACCTAAAACCACTAGTTATTCAGATGGGAAGCTACCAAGAAAAAGAATGATACAGAGTTATGGTATATGTCACAAATAGGGCCATAACAGAAAGAGCTATATTAACAAAGGACATCAGGTTTGGCTTTAAACTTTTTAGTATCATAAATTTTATGTGAATCTTTTGTGCACACTTATGTGAATCAAAGTGGTGGATCTTGTATGTGAATCTTTTATGGTATATGTTGTGTTGATTAAGAACTTGTGGTGATAGGAAAATTTAGGAGGTGTTGAAGGTGGTTCAAGACCATTTGAAGTTGGTTCAAGACCATCTAAGGTTGGTTCAAGAGCTGGTCAGGTACAACAACCAAAGGTGGTGCAGGTGGTTCAAACGCTGGTGCAACTCGATTAAGACTTATTGAAGGTGTTTCAAGACATGCAGATCGTGCTTCCAGTCTAGCAGAAGGTGTTTCTAGACCTGCATAAGGAGCAAGTGGTCCTACTGAAGCTGAATCAACTCCATCTGATGGAGGTCAAACTGATGTTAGCTCTCATAAAGGTAAACGAGTTGTTCATGAAGAGACGGTATGAAAGGACATATGCTTCAACATACAATGTGAGTGTTCTTGAATGTAGCAATACAAATGCCTTGGTAGTCCATTTAAATTTGTTATATTATGCATGCATTATTCAGATTTTTGATAATATGTTTATCTTGATTATATCCTGGTTAACCTTTAGAAATAGTCATTGAAGCAGGTTTAAACATCAGAGAGCCGTCCTATAATGCTGATCTACAGGTGAGGTTTCCAATACCTAATGAGAGAGAATTAATAAGAAAAAAAGCTCAATCTCCAATGACTGCTTCAAGAAAAGTTCAGTTTCAAGGAGATAGATCACAGTTGAGGACAACAACAAATCTTCCTTATCAGCCTCTAAGTTTGAGTTGGCAAGGAGGTCAAGCAATCACATAAAGTAGCTGCAAGCAGAAGTTCAGCTGAGGATTGAAAGGCTAATGAAAAGAGCAAAAACTTCTTAGTTGATGATTATCATCGATTGGCATAAACTTACTTTTATATATGATATATTTCAAAGATGTCACAGAAACATCTTATAGGTTGCAAGCTTAATAGGTCTTAGCACTTAATGGTGTTTTTAGGTTAATTTTGTGGGTATAGTTTTATTTGAAACTTTTTTTTGGTACAAATGTATTATGCCTATGATAGTTGTGTTTGCCTGAGACTGACATTTTAGGTTATATATACCAACACCTTCAAAATATGTGTTTATGTAAGTCTGTGTTATTTTCCCTTTACAAAATTGGTACAGGCACGTAAACATGGTTTTTGAACTATCAAATTTGCAAGGCAAATTCATACACTCATATTACTAAAGGAGCACTTATATTACCACTAAAGATGTCATTACACATTACATATTCCCATATATATTTTCCTCATCAAACACTAAACTATCAATAACCATAACAACAACAATATGCCCCATGATAACAGAGGTATAGTGTAAGCAATAAACATCTTCTATTTATATATTTGACTTTCTTCATTTCTTGACTTCTTCAATCTCCTAAACTCCACCTATAGTTCTTCAATTTTAGCATCAACATCGCTGTATGCAATATTCTACCTTATTTTCTTATTTTCAGCATACAATATTCTGTTCTCAATCTTTAGTTTGCTTGATTACTTCCTTGCTTCTCTCGTTCAATGGTCCATCATGCTATTGGAAGAATCCACAGTTGTTCACCTGAAACATAACACCTCTTGTTTTCCATCTCACCCAAAAAATAGCAAAATTGCTAACATATTATTGAAACACATCAACACCTTTAAGAAAGAAATCAAACCTCATAATTAGCGCATCCATAAAACCTTCGCCCAAGATTATCATTGGTCTAAGAAGTCCATCTGGGCGCTTTGAGTCGACATCTATAGAACTGTGAAGGTCCCTCATATTCAACCTCAACATTGTTGCACCACAATCTACCAGTTGATGAGGATGATGATGCCATTTTTTTCTAGGAAGAAGATACTATAAGATTTGTTGTGAGTTCTATACTAAATATGCAAATGAAGAAGCGGGAAGAAGAAGAGCAAAAATGAGGGAAATTTTCATTGATTTGATAAATTAGGTCAACAAAGGTATTTGGTAAAGTTTAAGTTGCCTATGTTTATTTGCTATGTCAGCACTTAGTTAACGGAGATGAATTCCATTTGTAAAAAGGGGCTCAGACAACCTTTTTTAATCAAAACCTAATTTATTTGAGTAAAAAAAAAAACGGGGGGCTTATGTGAGCTTCGGGGTAAACATGGGGGACTTAAATGAACCTTATCCCTAATAATTAATTATTAAATAAAAAATTATTAAGTGTAATAAAAATATATATTTATAATTTAAATTAATATAAATGTTAGTATTATATGGAAATAATTGAAAAATTAAGTTAATATGGTATTTAGTGTTAAAAGAAATGTACAAAAAATAATGTAATTTCATAGTGATACCATATAGTTTCATAATGATACCACGTAATTTTGGTTAAGTTCCCAGGTAAATAACCTAAATTATTAAATAAGTGATATGTTTGAGTGGATATTCAGATAATATTAATTTATTATTAAATGAATAAAAATTATTAAGTGTAGTTAAAAAATTATAATTTAAATTAATATAAATGTTAGAAGTAAATGAAAATAATCGAATTATTAAGTTAATAGAATTGTTTCTATTAAAAATAAGTGTACCTAAACTATGTAGTTTTATAGTGACACTATGTAATTTTATAATAATACCACGTAATATTGGTTAAGTTAAGTTTGTAGCTAAATAATCTAAATTATTAAATAAGTGATATGATTAATTAGATATTAGATAATAGTAATTTATTATTAAATAAATAATTATTATTAAGTATAACAAAAAACTATATATTTATAATTTAAATTAATATAAATGTTAGAAATAAATGAAAATAATTGAATTGTTAAGTTAGTATAACAGTTAGTGTAAAAAATAACAGGTGTACCTAAAACTACGTAGTTCTATAGTGATACTACATAGTTTCATAAAGATATTATGTACTTTTATTTAAACTATATATATATAGCTAAATAACCTAGCTTATTAAATAAGTGATATGATTAAGTGAATATTAGATAATAGTAATTTATTATTAAATAATAAAAATTATTGAATGTAATAAAAACTAGGGATTTTTTCATAAATAGCCATAAAACCAAAAATAATATCAAAAGCCACATTGACCAAAAGTATTTTCAAAAATAGCATTACGAAAGTTTTTTTTTTTCAAATCTAGACCATCTCTTTTAGAAGCTGTTTGACTTTTCTAGAAGCTGTTTGACTTTTCTAAAAGCTGTTTGACTAATCAAACCACCAATTTGATCCTTCTATTTTTTTGAATCAAACATTTTTTTCTATTTTCTTCATTTTTTTTCTCTCCTAAACTTTTTTTGTCTATTTTTAAGGTACTGTTTTTTTATCAATATTTTTTTCTCAATTTTTTTATGCTCAACATTTTTCTATTTTTAAAGTACTCTTACCATCTTATTTTTTTCTCAACATTATTTTATTTTATTTTTTGCTCATTATTTTTTTTGAATCAAATTTGATCCTTCTATTTTTTTTAATTAAACATTTTTTCTACTTTCTTCATTTTTTTTCTCAACATTTTTTTGCTAAACTTTTTTTTTCTATTTTTAAGGTACTTTTTTTTATCACTATTTTTTTTCTCAATATTTTTTTCTCAATGTTTTTTTATGCTCAACAGTTTTTCTATTTTTAAAGTACTCTTAACATTTTATTTTTTTCTCAACATTTTTTTATTTTATTTTTTGCTCAACATTTTTCTCAGTATTGTTACATAATGTTTAACATATGCAAGTAACAAGGAGTCCTCTTCAACTCTCCAACGCTGCATCTCCTTCATTTCCAGGTGCAAGTGCCACTACCAA
>CATIWK010270535.1:0-11676 GCA_949634005.1 Mallotus japonicus
CCATATTGTAGTTTTTTCTTGGAATTATCACCAAATATTTGTGAAAAAAATACAATTTTAATTAATTTTTTCTTTTCCTTGCAGGCTTGATGACCCAGATGAAGATAAAAATTGACATTTTTTTTTATTTTTATGTATTTGTTCTTCCTTTCTTTCACATGAACAATTTGCCTAAAACATTAATTTTGAAAAATATGAACTTAATGTCTGTATTAAATAATAAATACAAACTTAATGTCTATATTAAATAAGAATTAAAGATCTGTACTATACCCGTGGCGAAGCGCAGACAAACTTTCTAGTATATATATATATATATATATATATATATATATATATATATATATATATAATCAATTATATATATAAAATCAACGTTCATCTTTTATTATATAAAAATTAAATAATTTAATTTTTTATCAATAAAATATAATTTTAATTTAATGTAAAATATATTTTATATTTTAATTAATTTAATTTTTATTTTATTTCTAATAAAAATAAATTAATTATAATCTAATTATAATTTAATTAAAAATATATTTTTATTGTAATTAGGTTAATTTCTATTTATTTCTAATAAAAATTATAAATTATTAGTTTTATTAAATTTTAATCAGAAATAATAATTTTAAATTAACTAAATTTTATTTATCTAATAATTAGCTATAGCCAAATATTTTTCTAAATGTTAGTTGATAAAATTTTTATTATATAAGTAAAATAGAAATTTTATTATTTTCAAATATTCTACTAAATTTTAACAAATTAAAATTAAATTATCTAATATTCATTATCTAATTATTAATTAAAAATAATCTTTAAAATAAATGTTGTATAGAATCTTATAGAGTAAAAAAAAATAAAAATGATATTGAAAAATATTGAAAAGTAATTGCTAAAATAAAAGTAGTATATTTTAACGGCTAAACAAATTAATCATTCAAAATGAATAGTTTTAATATTTTTCATATGTTATTTTCAAGAATATTAAAATTTATGATTATAGATAGCTATATAAATAAAAAATACTTGTATTATTTTTAGAAGTTTTATTAAATTTTAATAAGAAAATAACTAACTTAAAAATAATTAAATTTTATTTATCTACTAATTGATTATAGCCAAATATTTTTCTAAAAGTTAGTTCATAAAATTTTTATTGTATAAACAAATTAGAAATTTTATGATTTTCAAATATTCTACTAAATTTTAATAAAATAAAAACTAAATTATCAAAGCAAAGTGGGAAAAGCAGAACTATTGCGTAGAGCTAGACTCATCATTTGGGATAAGGCACCTATGGCAAAGAGATTTGCTATTGAAACTGTTGATAGAAGTCTAAAAGATATCATGAATAGTTCTTAACCATTTGGAAGAAAAGTAGTTGTGTTTGGAGGAAATTTTCGACAAGTTCTTCTAGTGGTACCTCACGCTACAAAACATGAAACGATTAGTGCAAGTCTGGTAAAATTTTATTTATGGTGCAAAATGGAAGTGTTAAGATTGAACATGAATATGAGAGCACAAGCAGATAAAAACTTTGGAGATGTTCTTCTTCGAGTAGGTAATGGGGATGAACCAGTAGTAGATGATGACTTGATAAACATTCTAGAGCATATGGTTGTACCATATATTGTGAAGAGACTTTGATTGATGTTGCATTCCCATCATTAGTCGAGAATTCAAGCTTAGGAGAGTATATGACAAAGTGTGTGATATTGGCAACTATAAATGAATATGTTGATAAGATAAATGAGAAGATAGTAAGTATATTTCCTGGAAAAAAAAAAGACATTCAGTAGTTTTAATGAGACACTTGAGGATACTATCATTATTATCAAGATGAATTCTTGAATACTCTTTTGCCAAATGGACTGCCTCCACATAATTTAGAATTGAAAGTTAATTGTCCAATCATGCTTCTAAGAAACTTGGATCTATCAAATGGTTTATGTACCGGCACACGGATGGTTTGTAGAAGTTTTTGTGGAAATGTAATACATGTTGAAATAACAATGGACCAACATGAAAGAAAATAGTATTTTTACTAAGAATTCCTCTATCTCCAATTGAAAATGAAGGGTATCCATTTCACTTACAAAAGAAAGCAATTTTCAGTACGCTTTTTGCTTTGCAATGACTATTAATAAAGTTCAAGGTCAGACAATACCAAATGCAGGAGTCTATTTACCACAAAATGTTTTTTCACATGGGCAATTGTATGTAGAATTATCTAGATGTGTTTCAATGGGTACAATAAAAGTTCTGATAAAGTTTAATAAATCTGTGAGAACGAAAGAAACCAACACAAAAAAATGTAGTTTACAAAGAGTCATAGAGGTGATTTTATATTATCTTTAAAAAATTTTTTAATATATATAAATAATAGTTTTATTCTAACTATTTTAAATTTTGAATCCGTGCAGTGAGTGAGTGAATGAATGTGTGATGATGAAAGTAAAAAAATCTTTGAAATGCAAAATGCAATTTTTATTTTCATCAATTATTTAAGTTTATTATTTTTATTTATTTAATAATTTTTTATTTATTATTGTTTTTAAACCTTTGATATATACTTATCTAATAGTAACATTAAATTATGTATTTAATAATAATATGAATCACATCATATGTGTGTCTGTCAGTCATACATGTATATTGAAATACCATTTTTTTTTTCCATTTCTCTTAATTGTTGTTGATTCTATTGTTGCTTTTCCCTTTTTTTTTTCCCTCTTTTATAACATTGTTGATGTATTGAATAGCGCTCTAAACTACCATGGGTTCCTCTTCCCTAGTCTTCACACAATTTAACTGCTTTTCCTTTCAAGGTCTGTTTGTTTAGTAAAAAATAAGGTGAGAATCGAAGCCGGAATGGATGATTCTAATTATTAATGTTGGTTAGCTAAAATTCAACATGGGAATGAGAATGTGATTCTCCCACCAATGGAAATCACTATTCTCCTTTTGTTTTTAAGGAATGACTTTTGATTCTCTTGGAAATCAAGTCAAATAAATTATAAATTGGTAAAATATTTGAATATTAACATTTATTTTTAAAATTTTTAATTAAAATATATAATTAATAAAAATATGCATTAAATGTTTGAATAAAAATATTTATCAAAAAAATAATTTTTATAATTTTTTTTAAAAATTATAATAATATTTTTTATAAATAAATATTTTTAAAAAATTTATTATACATAATTATAATATTAATTTTTAATCTATAATAATTATAATATTAATTTTTTTTATATATAAATAATTACAAAAATATTTTCATAATAGAAATTCTAGTTCTTAAATGATATTGATTCTCATTCCTTAGAAAACAAAATACCTTCTTCAAATTTTTATTTCCTTTCCCACTCCTTGTCATTCCAATTCTGATTCCAATTCCAAACTAAACACCCCCTTATTTTGTTCCTCTTTTATAACTTTTTTTTTTTGAAACTGGAATAATATTTCATTCAAGAGCTCTCTTAATCAAGTACATTATACTCAATTGCATAGAGCCCTTCACCACTGCATTTTGCATAACACATCACAAGTGCACTACTAGTCCTTATTAGTCGACGATGATAGAAAGTGATCCACTATGATTCCATATGAGTCATGAGGTGACCGATTTGGATTCATTACCTTTAGCCTCATCTCGCATATGAGTTATCAAAAGAATGTTGGACTCACTGACCGAAGTCTGTAACCCTGGTCATAGGGGGCATTCTAGTGAAAGGAGCCCTTAGCCTTTTACCTTTGACTCAGCTCATGTAAATTAACTAGTAGAAACTTCCCTTAAGGTCCCTCCTAGCTCTGCATGCTAACCTTATCTTGATGATGTTTGCTTGATCCAACACTCATATCATCCCTTTACAAAGATCTAGCAAAATAAGTTAAGGCCTTTTGACTAGATTATGTATGTACATCTTGAAAAGAAACAAGCAATAAACCTTTTAAAAGGATTGTATATGACCTCTGGTAAATATGTCGAATGTTGATATAGCATGCGATGAGATTGATCCCTTATGCTGACCATATTTCATCATGCACCTGATTGCACATGAACTATGAACATCATTTGTGATACTGCGATGTGTATACTACGTCAACATTACATGTTTATTTTAGGTCATACTAAAAACCCTTCTCTAGTTTATCATTTGTATCCTTTCTTAATCAATACATATAGCCTAGCCTGAGAGTGGAACCATAGTCCCTTATTGACTACTGGGTCAAAACCCATATAGGAAAGAGACTAAATGACACGCGGGCGATAAGGTTGAAAGAAAAAGCTTGCTTGTGCTTGGTTTGTCCCTTGTGTAGGAAATACTAACTAGTTTTATTAAATTATTTTTAGCCATGCATACATAATATATATACATGTAGACAACATACACTAAACACGTTCTTTTACAACCATTCTACATTATTACAATAAGATTACATATAAGCACACCATGCATACATGCTAACCCTATTCTTTTGCAAGCACATGCTATGCATACATGATTCATTATTGTTTATTCTTTCTCACTAATGTGTAGAAACATAGCTCTATACAAGCCTCAACACAGACTAGTCTGCAGTATCAATTTCAGTCCCAACATAAGTGATCAAGACGATACTTTCTGCCAATAATTCAAAGATATGCTAAGAGAGAGGATTCAAAAATTTCTTGATGATGGCATTATGGCCGAGATCCTCTAAGCCCAAATTAAAGATACTAATGCTCAAACTAAAAACACCTGAGAGGGGAATCACATCGCTAGCATGCTAAACGAAGCTTCAGGTTCTGTCAATCTAAAGATGGATAAGGGAAAAAGGCATTCTCCATACTCTTATGCAAGCTGATGATGATGATGAATACTACCGTGCTTTCAAAAATGCATCGTAACCACCAGCTACCAAAATAGATAATCTGACCAAACCTGAATCAACAAGGGAGGTTAAAATGTTAGCCAATAGGATGGCTCAGCTGGAATTTGCTTTTAAAGACAAGGGGTCTCATGGGTCAAAAAGCTTCACTAATTTAGCTATGTTCAAAGATAAACTGCTTCCTGATGACTTCAAATTACTAAACTTTACCAAATTTAATGGTATTAGGGATCCAAGAGTCCACTTGAGACAGTATGCCACCTTCATGGCTGCAACCAAACTGATTGAGTCATAAATTTTTCGTTTCTTCTTCACATCACTAGAAGAGGGACCGAGGGCCTGGTTCTTCAATCTTGAAGATGAAATTAAAAGTGACTGGCTGTTACTAACCCATAGTTCATCAAGCAGTACAAGTACAACACTCAGTTGGATAAACTCGAAAGGATCTTGAAACCACTAAGCAAAAACCTAATATAATCATTCTTTGATTACATTGTAAGGTGGTGGTCTAAAGCAGTCAGAACGAGAAACCATTCACCTAAGGATGAACAGATAGAGTTGGTAATTAAAGGTGCACTGCCTTATCTCCGAAAACCAATGCTTTTTGCTCACTACCCTAATTTTGTAGCTCTTCACCAAGCCAATATCAGGATTGAAGATAACGGATCCCAACAACCCAGAAACACCTTTCGCAGAAACACTCACATTAACACCTAAAGCCAAAACACTTACATTCGCACAGCCAAAGTAAACCAAGTCCAACCAAACACTTATAACCCTTTGTTTGTTAATGTCATCAATAAGCCACCTAGAAAATACTCAAACTTGAACCTCCCACTATCCAAAGCCTTCCAAAGACTCCAACAAAAGAACCTCCTGTAACACCGAGAACCAAGGCCACTACCAAACTCGTTACCTCCTCAAATTGAGCCAAACCTCTACTGTCATTTAGTTTTACAAAAAAATGTTCAAAATATTACATCCAAATATAATTTTTCCCAATGGTAAGCTATCCTTTCCATATTTGATTTTGATATTGAATATATAAAAGGAGATACAAACTCTATTACTAACTTTCACCAGAGAATTTCTTCAAAATAGGTCTTGATGCCCAAATAATAAAAAGAAAAGGGCAAAGCCCTTGCAAACCAAGGTGAGGAAAAACCTCAAGCCCAAACACCAAAACTTTCCAAACCTTCTTCAGCCTAACCAGTAAAATCATGGATGGACATAGTCCTCGAAGAAGAAAATTCTAAGACCCAAAAATAGGCCCATATTCAAACATAGGTTGAACAACTTACCCAGTCACTAGAATTAATTCTAGCCCTCCAAACACTGTCACAAGCCTCGCATGCTTTAGCTCAAACCTTGACTTTAAAATCATCCTCAAAAGAGGACAAAGGTAAAGTTTCTTTAACCATTTCCAAACAACCTAAGATGGAGATTTTTTTCTCAATAAAATCCATCTCAAATATTTTCAAACTTGGCTTCCTCCAAAATTGTTTTATCTCAATTAATACAAGTTTTGAGACCTAGCTTAAAATATCTTGAAAACCTCATTTTTAAAATATACTGACCATAGAAGAAGGATTTTATGATAAGAAACCTTCCAAGTTAGTTTCTAAACTTTTTCCAAAAGGATGGTATTATAAACCTTAGGACAAATCAAAACCCCAAATGTATTACCAAGTTATTTTGAAAACAACTGGCTCTGCCAAATTTAAACATTTCAAAAAGGATAAAAAACATCCAAATCCTTCTTATTTAACCTGCACTATCTAGAAGATCATACATACTATGAAATGGGGAAAGATTTGAATGGGTTAAAACCATTTCCTGTTGACCTTTATACCAGACTTACCCACTGCTAGTATTATAATTATTGGAATTATCACCAATCCTGGTTCAACTCCTTTATTCAAAATAATGGATAAAACAATTCGTGGTTATTTTGTTTTGATAAAGAATTACAAACTTTCAAACTTTTTTTTGGTTCATTCAATGGTAGAACTACTTTAGAAATGTCCTTGACACTTTAATTCTTGAAGTTAAACCTTACTATGAACTTTTCAAAACCAATTACAAACCTACAGAAACAGAGAAAAAAATTTAACCCCTTTCTCATATTCTAATTCTAAAATTTTCTTACCCTGGGTATGTATATGGTATTTTCACTATAACAATATGTAGGATGGCCAATGCATCCTAACCAGAAGATTCAAAATCAAGTGGTGGTATGCTTTGGCATATAAAGAAAAGATCATTCTCACGGTAGTCCAAAATTAACTAGTTAAAAATAATCTTCTTACTTGCCCAAAAGAAACAATAACTTCTTTTGGCATAAAAGTCCTTTATAATGCTTAGACTAGTCGTTGCTCAATCTGAAGAAGATTTTTACCAGATAATACAACTTATCAAAAATAGATCTTCTTCTTCCAAACCAACTTTGTCATCAAGCTCAAGCTCCTTTGAACCTATCATAGATTTAGGAAAAATAATAAAGATGACAGCTTTAAAATTTACCCGACAATAAAGCAATAAAATTTCAAGGTAACTTTACTTTGAAATAAATTATTATTGAAAAGGTTTTTTGCCACCTATCAAGATGCATACTTTAAAAAAAAGAAAAAAAGAGTAAAATTATTCAAAAGCAACATGACCATTTTTTACCTTGTCTACCAAATTCGAAAATAGTAAAGTTGACGACAGAAGGAACCCGCTATCTCCATCAATATGCTCAAATTGAACCACGCTTGTGAAGCAACATGAATCCATTGCTTTCCAACATAGAATCACACGTGTAAAGGAAAGAAATGTCCAAGCCTACCCTTCATAACCTCTATAAAAGGGCAGGCTCTCTACTTTAAAAGATCAAGAGTTTTTCTAGGAAAAGCTGAAAACTTTAAGTGTTTAGATTTGTGAGAGTTTTGAGAGCAAGACCTCTATAAAATCTAACATTTTCTAAACATTATAATAATCTCCTACAGGAGAAATTGTATCTCTTAATTTACATATTGTACATTATTTTCAAATAATAAAGGTTCAATTTTCAATTAAATTCTTACTTTGATTTCATTTAAGTAACATAACATATGCTTTGTGCTTGCCTTGAAAAAGGATCATGTACATCAAAAATTTTGTGAAAATCTTATGCATTTGGTTCGATAGTCTCTATTTGTAGAGTGTGAGGCCGAACAGTGTGCTCATACTTTTCTTTATTTATATTTGCATTTTCATTTAGACTCTTTAGATCCCAGGTGTATCTTAGTATTAAAGCCAAGGAGGGGTAGTGTCATCTGCATAAACAGTATCTACATTATTATTTGGGAAGATAAACAATAAAACCAAGAGTGGTTAGTTGAGGGGAGGTATAGTTATAAGTCCCATTTTATGTTATGTCTTAGGGCAGTAATCCTCGTGGCCATACTCCCGTTCATTTAAAGTATGAGCGACCAAAAATATGAGGGGCTTTATGAGTGGACGTGGGGCGTGGAGTCAATTTTCTGGCTTTTAGTAGGGACTTATCTGATTTGGGATATTTTATTTGCCTCGGGAGGAAGTGAGGGCCTTTCATTTTTGGAGTCGCCACCTGATTGCTCAGGAATGTAGGGAACAATTTCGAGACTTGAGCAAAAATCATTCCTTTGTTAAAGATTCTGAGTTCCAAAAGTAAAATTCTACTTGGCTACTTTGCATTAGGTAAGATTCATTATGGGCTCACATCACCCTAGTTTTGATGTGACAGGTCGTATATATATATACATTCATAGTAGGAACAAAGTGAAAGTAGAGAAAATTAATTACAATTAGTTATAAGGCTTTCCTAGTAAATATATTAAAAGAGAACAAAGTGCAAAAAAAGTAAACCAAATCTTAGATCTAATAAGCACATGCAAAACAAAAATGCGTATTGCACCCATTCGTTCACACAATGATAAACATGCAGGAAGTACCGATATAACATCACAACAAGGATAACACATAGGATCATTTGATTGTGCATGTTTATTGAGATGTAGTAAAAATATGTGAGATAGACATAATAATAAAAATGATATTCTTGAATGACAAAAAGGGATGATGAAAAGGCTAAGTGACATAAAATACTTAAAATTAGAGTATTTATCATTACCCACGAATGGTGTTTCTAGCCCCAAAATGTGATTTTTATATAACTAATGCGAACGTGTAAACATGATGCAGGTTAAGCATTTCAAATTGAAAGAGAAATGACATGAATTTTGAAATGAATGTTTTAAGATTCAACCTTTATCAGCTATATACTGAAAGTTATAATATTTACAAAATAATGACAATTGCAAATTCTATGCAATTATTATAATTCTCAGTATGAAGTTAATTATAATGCGAATTTCATGCAGGATGGTGCAATTTTGATGAGAACATTAATTTTTATCAAAACATGTAAAAATGCAATTTTGGTATTGAGAATGCGATTATAAAATGAAAATGGCATTATTATGATAGAATCATAAAAATGCAATGAGAATGATATTTTATAGAAAAATGTTTTTTTATACCAAAATGTAAAATTGATGGGAAATTTTTTTTTATCATAAAAATGCAATTTTTACATCAAAATGCAATATTTAATGCTACAAATGCAGAATTTGTGTCAAAATGTGATTTTTAATGCTAAAATGCAAAAATAATATGGAGTGCATGTTAGAATTATGAAAACATAATTTTTATTGTAAAAATGATATTATTGAAAAATTTACATTTTGGGGCTAAAGAGTTCAAAATAACACAGTTATAAAAATGCAACCTAAAACAACAATTATCAAATTGGAAGCAGAAGAGACAGACTTCACCACATAATCACATCAATTTATCCCAATTTGTAGGTTTTGACACTCAATTTTCAGCAGTCCTTCAAAAGTGGTCTAATGATGAAAGTCTTCTGTCGACTAGACAGAGGATAACCTTGAAAAAGGCTATCTATAGCGTGCTTATAGAGTTGGAACCTATAGAACCTTGAACAGAGCATCCGAATCAGTGAACCAGACATCTAAACTCTTGAACCAGGAGCTCGATTTTTTGAACCGAAAGCTCAAAATATCAAACCTCTTTAGTAAGGGATCTACTTTGAAAACAGTACCATAGGTCCCAAACCGAGACTCAAAAACCTTAAACTAGGGCTTAGGAAGCTGAACTAAAGCTTCCAAAGTCCAATTCATCGGTTTTTAGGCCGAATCAAACCTAATCGCCCAAAAAAACCTTAAGAACCCTGAAGAACTCACCAAACCTGATCTAGAGGGCCCAAAAGGCCCCTAGAACTTCAAAGATTTTAAAAATGACCAAAAAAAGACCTAAAAACATATTGGAGCTAATGAATGCTCGTGGGTCCTAAAAAATCCATGCAATTTGTCAATCCACGTGTGTGGATAGATAATTCATGTGTGTGAATAATGAAAACCACATGCATGGGTTTTCATGTGGGTATGCGTTTTCTATAAATTTTAATTTTTTGATTTTTTATAGGACTTTTAGTAATTTTTCAATTTTTTAAATATTTTCTTGACAATTTTTGGAGACTGATTTAACAAGTCAAAAGCATAAAAAATAATAATTGATTTTAGCTTCAAACCCCTTACACTAAGGTGAACGACTAGAGGAAACCCCTTTTTTTCAAAACACTCAAATCACTGAATCTCACTTTTTTAGGATTTTAGAACCAAAATTCAAACTGAACCGCTCCTTTGTCAAAGCATGCAACAAGGGTAAGCCCTTTGAGGGTCCGTTTAATGATTTTTATAAAAATCACATTTTTTAATATTTCGCATATTCTCTCCATCTCCTAAATTTTTGCATTTTCATTTATTTTCTTTTATTTATTTACTTATTTTCTTTGCTTATTTATGATTCTAAGCTTTATTTATTTTATTTATTTTTATTTCAATTAATTTTCTTTTTATTTTTTAATCTTTCCTAATCTCTAGATATTTTCTTCATCGTTTAATTAATTAATTTTTATTTTTATAATTTTATCATTTTTACGTATTTGTTTTCCTTTATTTTTACTATTATCTTTATTTTACTTAAATCTTTATCCATTTTTATCGTTTTTTAGTATTTTTAGTGTGCTCATCATCATTCATGCATTCATATTGTCATTTTCACTTTTTATTATCATTATTTGTGATGAGTTGGTGATTTTATGATTTTGTGATTATGTGAAGAAATGGTGTGATGGTGGTGAAGTGGAGAAATCAAAATCTGGCAGTATTTGATCTATTTGATTAGCTTAGGATATAAATTTTGCATTTTTTATGTATTGAGTGACATCATTTTCATTATCATCATAAATCATATTTTTGTTTATTTTCTTTATTTTTCTTTATCCATTTCCTTAAAGTTCTCATTTTTAAAATTAAATATTTTATTTTGACTATAGTATTAAAATAAAGGGAAAAGGTACAAAAAAACCCTTATGGTTTTGCCCTAATCTCAATTAACCCCATAACATTTTTTAAGTTCAAATGCACCCCTATCGTTACTAAATTGACATATAATCGCCCCTTCAATAGACACCGTTAACAACTCTGTTAATGGTGTTTGTTGGAGGGGTGGTTGTGTGTCAATTTAGTTACGAGAGGGGTTTATTTGAACCTAAAAAAAGTGTTGACCATTTGCATGATCAAACTCCTAATTTTAATCTTTGACAATCAATTTAAGTAGCTAATAATTTTATTTAAGTGTGTATAAGTTAGGACTCTATTGGAAATCAAAATGGAGCATAAATATCAAAGAAAAACATCTCTGGACATT
>CATIWK010270572.1:0-14089 GCA_949634005.1 Mallotus japonicus
ATTTTGTTAAAATATAAGAAATAAGTCTATAAGTTATTGTAGTTTGTAATAGTAGTAGTGATTTTTAATGGTATTTGAATAAGATTAGAAATATAATTGTAATCTATTATTTTTTTTTCAGTAGAGGTTGGATAGGCCGTGGTCTATATAGCTAATTTTTTTTAGGGATAATTACTCTAGTCCCCCTGTGTTTATGCATATTACACTATTTCATCTCTGAAATTTGAAAAAATATTTATTTACCCCTGACATTTGCAACAATTCACATTCATTAGTCCCTCTGTCAGACGTGAAATAGTATAATAATTGCAATTTTCAGGGGTGAATAAATATTTTTTCAAATGTTAGGGATGAAATAGTGTAATATACATAAACACAGGGGGACTAGCGTAATTATCCCATTTTTTTTATCACTCACTCAATAAATTAGTATCAATGTTGATGGATGGTGGTGTTTTCTTGATTGATATCATAGTCTATAATTAAATAATAATTATGAAGCTAGTTGTGTTAATTGATGGAGAATGAGAAATTTAGATGAAGAGCATTGAGGGAGCTAGTAGGGGTGTAAACGAGCCGAGCTTTAGCTAGTTCGGACTTGGTTCATTTATAAATGAGTCGAGCTTTCTATTTTATATGATGTTCATGAGCTGTTCGCGAACTTAAACGAGCCTAAAAAAATTTTTAGAAATACAAACTATAAATTAAAATTATATATTAAAAAATTAAAAATAAATTATTTATTAAATAAATTACAATATATTTAATAATTTTTATGATTTTATTATAATAATATATTTTTTAAAATATTTTTTATAATACAAATTTATATATTATATATCTAAAATTAAATTACTAAACATTAAAATTACGAGTTGGCTCACGAGCTTCTATTCAAATTTGTTCGCGAGCTTCACGAGCCGAGCTGAACACCGAGTTATTGGCGAGCGGCTCGACTCGTTTACACCCCTAGGAGCCAGTAAAGAAGGAGATAGAAATAAGATAGAAATAGTACAAAAGAAAATGTGAAAAAAAAATGCATATGTGAAAATGTGAATTATGACCTTTAGAGCGTGGATTAAGAGTATAATAAGATAGGAGGGTGTTGGCATTATACTTTGATTTTATTGACGTCATGAAAGAATGAATTATTTACTTAATTTTGAATAAATAATTACTTAATTGTTTTCAGTTACTATGTAAGTGGATAAAATGGTTGGTAAAAAATGATGATCTAATAAACGAAATATAAATGTTAGTAGGAGAAAAATGCAGTTATTGAGGAAATGAAGCATCCGTTAGAATATATAAAGAGTTAGTGGAGTAGACGTTGAAGGGTGAACTGCTTAGTGGGAGAGCCACTGTTTAGCGCAGATGTGAAATGAGGGAATTGTTTCCATGTTAGAAGTTTAAAAGGGAGCTACTTCTACAAATGGCGAAAGGTACCAAAAAAATTCTTCAACTTTTAAGGAAAGAGTAAATAACACCATAAAAAAAAAAAATAAATAAATAAATAAATTCATAAACTTTTAAAAATAGCTCAATAGACCCATTTTTAAATTTAAAATATGGCTTAATCCTATTTTAACCTCTTGTATTTTTATTTTTTTCCAAATTTGGTCCTTGCACTTTTATTTTTATACATTGAGTCTCTACACTTTTATTTTTCCATACATTGGGTCCTTAATTTGACGGTAATTTCAAACACCGACAAATTAAGGATTAAATTTATGTCAAAATAATAGTATGGGGACTTAATGTTGACAAATAAAAGTGCTGCCTTCTATTTTCTATTTGTTAGGGATAACATTACCATTACTTTTATAATTTATTATATTATTTTTCAATTAAATCTTATAAAAAAAATTTTTACATTCAAATTCTATAAAATTTAATTAAATTATTAGTTACATCGACAATGATAAATAAAAATAATTAAATATTTTTAATTATTTTTAAATATATAATTTCAATTAATATATAAATGAAAAAAATATTTTTTATAAGGATAAAATTCATTTAGTTTTTTCAATATTATAATTTGTGTTAAATTTCAAAAAAATTTTATCCAAGTATCAAATTTAAATTAGAAAAATTTTAAAAAACTATTTTTTTTATGTTAGGCTATGTTATAATAAATATTTGAATAATAAAATAAAAATATTTTTTTATGCTAGGCTATTTTATAATAAATATTTGAACAATAAAATAAGTTAACATATTTTCATTATAATTTTAATTGTTATAAAAAATATAATTAATTTAAGATAAAATATAACAAATTTTATATTTTATAATACAAATAAAATTATTAATTAAAATATATTATTCTTCAAATATTTATTGTAAAATAGCCTAATTAAAAGAAATATTTTTTAAATTTTCTAATTGAAATACAATTGAGTTTAAAATTTATTTAAAATATAACATAAATTATAATGTTGACAAAACTAATTGAATTTATCCAAGTATAAAAAATTTATTCAACATAAAAGTGTAGAGACTCAATGTATAGAAATAAAAGTGCAGCGGGCCAAATCCGGAAAAAAATAGAAGTGCAAGGGGCCAAAATAGGGTTAAGCCATATTTTAAATTTGAAAAGGGGTCTATTTGAATTATTTTTAAAAGTTTACAGATTTTTTATACTTTTTTTTCTTTATGGTGTTATTTGCTCTTTTCATAAAATTTTAAGGGTTTTTTTTTGTACCTTTTGCCTTTTTTTAAACTAAAAACAAAAAAAAAACAAAAAAATATTTGTACCCTGTCCACTGTCACCACCATCATCGCCTCTCCATTGCACCACCTCCACCGCCACAACCATCATTGTCTCTCCTCTTCTCAAGCCCAAAAAATTTCAATTCAACAAACCCATATAATCTCCAACTCAAAGCAAAATTATTTTTAACCATTAGATCTCAAAATTAAAACAAAATCATGTTACAATGGATGTGAAGCACATTAATAAATCTCAAGATTGATTGAGCAAAATTTGAATTGCAGGAATTACAAGTTCATAAAACCCTAATTCCATTTTGATTAAAAAAAGGAATTGAAGGGAGAAGAAAAAGAATAAGAGAAAAAAATTACAAGAACCATAGCCAACACACTCACTTTCCCCAACCTTAACCCACCTTAATCTTCTAAGGAGCTGTGCCATGCAACTGCGCTTCATATTTATTGTTCCTCTCATCACCATCATCGGAGTGAGTCAGAAATCAATAAAAATTTAGGCATAAAAGATATTATGGGATCTGTAACCAAGGAAATGCACATGAATAATACACATATTCAACAAATTTTAAGTTGAAACAACTACGAATAACTCTTCATAAAGTGTGTAACAAATTAATAAGAAGAAGACAGCCTAAACAGAGTAAAGCTAATTGTTCTAACAGGTAATAGAAAGTAGTGCACCCTACACTGTGTACCCCTAGTTCCCTCCTAGAGTACATGACATTGGACGACAAATCGAAGTCGAACATCTCAGGCTTTGGCACTAAGCTTTTGTTTAATGAACTCTCGCCATTTTGATATTTTCTCATCTTATATTGCTCTCGTATGGAATGTAAGTATGAATGATATGGACAAGTACCAGACAACAATTAATTTACCAATTAAACGTGGCCAGAGAATTCACTGATGAACATATTAAAATAAATCAGGCACATTATGCCAGGTAGCGAATGAGCTAGCAGTAGTTAATTATGCAACTTTTGACAGCACTAGCGATAACAATGTGATGGTGGCTGGTTTAGTGTAAGGCCACTACTAGTGTTGGTAAAAGAACCATCAAAATCACTCTGCTTTACACACTCCATCAATCCTCCATTTCCCACCTGAACAGCAGCCTTATACTAAACCTTTATCCATAATTCCTAAAGATGACTCACATGTCACTGTAAAATGCAAAACCAGCCAACGTCAACCACCCCACTGGAACCGCTTTCAGAAAGCAGCTATCGTAGCTTTAGATATGGTAGAGAGTGCTTTAGTTTCTCATGAACGCCATTATCAACTTCCCAAAACTGTTTATCCACGTGTTCAAATCTCAAGCAATTATGCTCCGATACCAGAATAACTTGTCCGACAATCACTTCCGGTTGCATTAACGGTGTTTATGTTCGAAACGGTGCCAACCCACTTTTTGAATTGATCGCCAGCCACCACTTATTTGATAGAAAAGCCAATTGAGATTTAGTTTTGAATTTGAGAATTGATTTTGTACCAGATATTTGTTGTGTATGGTTAAAAAAAGGGAAAATTATAATTCGTAGGGTATGATTTGAAGAGGAAAGAAAGAATTCATGTCCATGGGGATGGCGGCCATGGTGGATTTCGATGAAGGTACGAGATCGAAATTGAAAGGAGCGCTTTTGATTTATTTTGGTAGACTTTTGATAATAATTATAAAATAATAAAATTGAAAAAGAAAGTAATAATAAATAAAATTTTATTATTTTATTTTATTTATAAGGAGTGGATTCCACGTGCGTGCTTGAATGAAATTGGGGATAAAATGGCCCTAAAAATAGAAGTTTTGTCCCAATTTGTCGAAAAAGTTAAAATTCGACTTTTTTACACATTCGCTACAAGTTCAGGGGGGTAATTTGACCATTAGTTCAATATTTTTTTGGTGTTAAAAATGGTGTAATAAATTGTAGAAAAATTACTGTACAAACTGAATTTTAGTGTAAAATTTACCATTTTAATGTTTATGGTTGGAAATAGCCCAAAGTTTTTATATATATATAGCCTCTTATGAAATAATGATAATTTTGTATTAGTTAAAAAAAATAATTAACTGCTTGAATTAATTTCTTCCAATTCAAGGAAGTAACTGACTGAGAAAGTATTAAGAAGTTAAACATCTCTACTAGAAAGTTGAAACATAACAAATTTACTTAAACTGATCTGTAATGTCGAAGTTGATAGAAAATCACCCTATTTTAATTATAGCCATGTGGAATAAAAAAATGTCACCCTTAATGCATTTAAGGACACTTCTAAGTTATCAAGCTTGAAATCAAGAAAAAAACTGCTTGAACTAATTAAAGCATAGCAACAATAACATCAACATAACATTATATATACACACTTGATTTAAAAGGAGAGATTTTATTGTATAGTTCATCAGTATATAGGTCATTTGACCTCCATATTAATAGAAAAAAATAACTTTAACGTCAATAACTTGAGTCCTTACATCCACGATCTACCTATCCCATTCTGCTTGACCATTTTTTATTTTCCTACATGAAAATGGCATCAAGCTTTCCTGATCTACATGTCCAATTCTTCCCTTCATGGTCAAATTTTCCCGTCTCCAAATCTACTATCCGACTTATTGGTGTCCACAATCTGGAGAATAGA
This sequence comes from Mallotus japonicus, assembly GCA_949634005.1. Taxonomy (NCBI): domain Eukaryota; kingdom Viridiplantae; phylum Streptophyta; class Magnoliopsida; order Malpighiales; family Euphorbiaceae; genus Mallotus; species Mallotus japonicus. Next base: position 5,371 of record CATIWK010270572.1, read on the forward strand.
CTAAAGCAGGACAATGTATTTTTCCCCTTCACCATCACTTTTTATTTTGAGAAGGTAGGAATTATAATTGTTTTCTAAACAAATTGATTGTAGAGTGCATTTGTTTGCTCCCTTTTTGTATATTATGTTGAATTAGTTGGTTTTACTGTCTTTATGATTTTATCTGATTTAAACTGAGTTTCAAACCAATAAATTCTAAATGTCGGTGATTATTTAAAAAAAAAAAAAACCTTTCATTCTTGTTAGCATCCTACTTGCATTGCTCTGCAGATAGATTTGTTTTTTTTTTTTTTTTATAAGGTTTCTTCTCCATAAATTGAGAGCATAATTTGTCACCCATCACTTAGTTCTTTATCCTCTTTTCCAAATTTGCAATCCTAATTTGCTGTGCATAATATTAGCGAAAGAAGAAAGGCAAAGAAACAATTGTGTACCCTTTGCAAAGCAACGAGTCTGTATCCTTATCTCGAAGAACTAATTAACCAATGGATATTGTTTTTGTAGCTTCTCATTCGTGCCACTCGTTCTTCTTGGACACCTAGATACAGGTTAGTATGTTTTATCAACATAAATTCACTATAAATGAAATTCTTGGCTAACCCACCTATTCAATTAATTTTCTTCTCCTTCTTATTTAAAAATTAAAAATTAAAAATTAAAATTTTTTTATGTGAATTTTGATTCTATTAATACTTTTAACTCTTCTATTAACATTTTCTGTTAGTTTTTATATAAAAATACATTTATCTCCCTTTCTATTATGAAGGTAATTTAATTTCTAAATTTTAATAAGATAAATTAATTTACTCATTCAATTTTTTAATTATTTAAAATTTAAAATATTAATATTAAATAAATTTAAATACTTACACATATCTCTATCAATTAATTAACTTAAAATCAAGTTATAATTTTGATATTTTATATTCATTTTTTACTTAATTTGTGTTCCACTTAAAATTAACAATTATCAAAATTAAAAAAATATATAAAATAAATAACTTCAAAAATATAAAATTAATAAAAACAAATATAAAGTAAAATTGATAAAAATTATTGAATTTATCAACATTATAATTTGATTTTTATTTTGAAGTGTTGATAGAAATATGTGTAATTGCAAAAAAAATTAATCAAAATTATAAAATAGGTTTAACGGATGCTAAAATATTGACAGAATTAAAACTAGATAATATAAAAATTTAATTTTTAAATAAAACGGGAAAAGAGCATGAATGAAGAAAATATAATTTATTCTTTTACACATGTGGAATATTCTTTAGATAATTTTATGGTATCAGACTACAGGGGTGTTACTGTAATATTGCCAGACAAAATAATTGACCTCCGAGCATCTCTTTTATGGAGTATCTTCCATTTGTTTAATACAATACAAGTAGCATACATTCATCTTGGCGTTTTATTATTTTCTCTTATCTCAGACTCAGAGGACTGCAGCAGCAAAGGCTCTGCCTAAATTTGCAGTCCAGAGAAGCAGAGATGGGTGTGATCAGATCTGCAATAGGAGACGCAATTTTGACATCCATGTGGGTATTTAGCGCCCCGTTTCTTGGTGTTTCAACCTCCATCATAGCATCATATCTGGGTGTTGAGCCCAAATCAATACCAGCTCTTTTCATAACCATACATTTAGCAACTCTTCTTCTTTTAACATTCAGTTGGATAGGTGGTCTTTTGGGTGGTGCAAGTTTCAATCCTACAGCAACTGTGTCATTATATGCGGCCGGCCTTAAACCAGGTGTGTCTCTTATGTCTATGGCTGTGAGATTTCCAGCTCAAGCAGCTGGTGGGGCAGGTGGTGCCTTAGCAATCTTTCAGGCAATGCCAAAAAAATACAAGTATATGCTTAAAGGGCCTTCTCTAAGTGTGGACGTGCATACAGGAGCAATGGTAGGAGGGATCCACAGCTTTTTGTATTGTCTTTCTTTGCTTCTTGTTATGGTTAAAGGACCCAAGAGTTTCTTGTTGAAGATATGGCTTGTGGCTTTGGCTAGAGCTGTTATTGGGTTGGTTGTTGGTGGTGGGAAGCAGACTGGTAGTTCAACGAACCCTGCCAGTGCTTATGGATGGGCTTATGTATACAATAGGCATAATACTTGGGAGTTGTTTTATGTGTACTGGATTTGCCCCTTCATTGGAGCAACTTTGGCTGCTTTTGCCTTTCGTTTCTTGTTTAAAACCTCTAACAAGCATAAGCAAGCGTGATAATAGGTATGTCTTTTGTATTATGAAGACAAATGTTATTGGATAGCTAGCTCACAAATTACCTAATATATCAATTTCATATTGTGGAAGTTTGAAAAAAAAAATATATCTTGGGACAAGTTCTGCATATGTATTTTTAACTTTAATTTTATATTTGATAAAATCGCCTTCTTTGTTGGGGAAAAAAACTAAGCTTCCATGTGTTTCAAGTTATATATATATAATTTAATATGCCGGCAGCCTTCTGAATTTGGTAACTTTTATTAATTTATCTTTTCAGTTTACAAATTGACCATTTGAATACTTTAACTTATTAAAAATAAAATTTATCAACTTCTTTTAACACTATTTAAAATATGTTATTGTATTTTATAAGTTTAAAGAAATTGTTTAAATATTTAAAATCATTAAAAAATATTTATAAATAATATTTTTTAGTGAGTTGATACATTGAAATGATGAATTTGTAAGTTAAATGAAGAGAGCAGTGCCATAAACATATTATTATTATTATTATTATTTTTTTTTTGGGTGGGTGCAGATGAGGTGAAGATGTTTTATGTTTTTCTCGCACAAAAGATCTCCTTTACTATAGCAATGGAAAATGACTTCTACCCAATTAGTTCCAAAGTCATTTTCCACATATTTGGTGGCAAACCTTTCTTGTTTCAATTTTCCTATCTTTAGTTAATGCTTTAAGATATTTTAAGAGATAGTTGATTGTCATTATTCTTTCGTTTTTAATTTTTATTCATGATAAATTAAAATTTTTTATACTTTTGTTGATTTTAAAAATAAGTTTTTAGTTATTGGAAAGAGGGATTGGTGAGATTTGAATCTAGTTTTTGATTTAGATAAAAGTATCAAAGTAACAACCCAAATTTTAAATGAGAAGAAAATAAAAAATAGGGAAAAAATATAATTTTAATTATTATGGTTTCGTCTTATCATAAAATTAGTTTTATGATTTTTTTAATATTTAAGTACCTATTTTTATATAATTTTTTAAACTTTAATGTTTTATCAACTGGTATTATAATTGTTTTACAAGAAAACATTGATATAACATAAATGTATATAATTTACTATCCATCTAACTAATTGGTTATTTTTAAAAATATTATAAATTTATTTAAAAATTATTTTTATTTATAATAAAATTAAAAATATATTTATCATGAATTTATTAATTAGTTGAATTTTATATCACTCGATAAATAATTTTATTATGGAACAGTCATATTATTTTAACATTATAAATTTTTAATGATATTATTTAAATAAAATTAAAGTGTAAAACTTATGACACATATAGTACCGCGCAATAAATTAGAAACTAGTTATGTTAAAATCACATAGATAAAACTGTGAGGAATATAGCTGGTCATGATATGATATTTTCTCTGTTTTCTCAAGTACTGTAGCAAAACCTTTCACTCCTGTAGCTTCGTCCTCCCCCTTGTTTTCTTCACTATCTCGCCAAAATCCATCTCCTAACTTTATCCCAACTGATGTCGATTCTATCCTGGAATCTTCAAGGACTCGGAAACCCCTTAACCAAGCGCCATCTCTTCAAACACATTCAACATATTAAACCTAACCTAGTTTTCTTAATCGAAACCAAACAACCCTGATCTACCCTTGAATCACTCAGAGCCAAAATGAAATATAGCAATGTAGTGTATGTCGACCCTGTAGGCCGTTTTGGAGGTCTGTGCCTGTGGTGGGACGATGAATGGGGTGTTCAAATAAGGAGTGTGTCCAAGCACCACATCGATGCCCTCATCACCACAGACGCAACGTGGCACTTCTCTGGTATCTATGGAGATCCTCATCGTGAATTAAGGCGGGAAGTCTAGGACGAGATACGCACCTTGAACACTCATATGCACATCCCCTGGCTTTTAATTGGGGATTTTAATGCGTGTCTCTATACATATAAAAAACGAGGCGGTGTCTTGCTAACTCAAAACCACCTCAAGCCTTTCCAGCAACTGATAGAGGATTATGAGTTCTTGGACCTGGGATTCAAAGGTGATATGTTCACTTGGCATAATAAGCAAGCAGGAGAGTATAATATTCAGGTCTGCCTGGATAGAGCAATCTGCAATGCTGAATGGAGAATGAATTTCGACTTCGCTCAACTCCTCCATAAATCATATATAGGCTCAGATCATAGACCCCTAATTTTAATTCTTGATCGCCGATCTAGTTCCAAACACAAACCCTTTATGTATGAGGCAAAGTGGGATCTCAACCCATAATGGAGAAATGTAATCAAATGCAGCTAGGAACATCCTCCTTCGGTCACCTCTGGTTCTACTCTCTTTGAAAGCAAACTAAGCAAATTGAGATCAAAGCTTAGCAACTGGGTAAATAAATAAGGAGGGAACTACCAAGTTAGAATCCTTGAACTCAAACAGTGCCTGGACTCCCTTATGAAAGGAGATTTCACTGCCGAATCAAAAGAAGAAGAGCAGTATCTCCAGGAAGAGATTAATAAACTCCAAGAGCAAGAGGAGATAAATTGGGCACAACGTGCCCATCAACACTGGTTAAAATCTGGAGACAAAAACGCCAAATATTTCCACTCCTCAGTTGTCCAATATCGATAAAGAAGACAAATTCTCAAAATATTGAGTCCTATTGGGGAATGGATCACCAATGAATTTTAGATCAACCGAGCAGCAGTCTCCTATTTTCAGCGCATATACTCCTCTGTTCCTATCTCAAATACTAGTTACTCAATTTCTGTTATCTCGCATCTGGTCACTCCTCAAATGAACCAAATCTTTATCAGTGATGTCGGTGTTGATGAAATCAAAAGAGTAGTGTTTTCTATGGGGAAACTTAAAGCCCCAGGACCTGATGGATTTCCTGGGGCTTTCTATCAAAACCATTAGGATACTATTAGCTCTTATGTCATATCAATGGTGATAAATGTTTTTACTTCTTCTACTTTCCCTCTGAGGATTAATGACACCACCATCGCTCTACTACCTAAAGTGAAGAGCCCTAAATGCTTTGATGATTTCCGTCCCATAAGTTGCTGTAACTTCATCTATAAGATTGTTTCAAATATCCTAGCCAATCGGTTAAAGGTAATCATCCCTCTCTTGATTTTAGATAACTAAAATGCTTTTGTATCAGGAAGGGCTATCTAGGATAACATTACTATCAACCATGAAGTCATGCATTTCTTGAGGAAAAAAACTAAAGGGGTTTCATGGCTCTCAAGCTTGATTTTGCTAAGGCGTTTGATAGTGTTCAGAGGCATTATTTAAAAGCTGTGTTAAGGAAATTTGGATTTCATAGCAGATGGACTAGTTGGATCATGGAATGTGTCTCCTCTGTGAGATTTTCGATCTCTCTGAATGGTAGTAACACTAAATTTTTTGCCCCTTCCTGTGGTCTCAGGCAAGGAGATCCACTATCTCCCTACCTATTCATCCTAGTTGCTGATGCCTTATCTTACTCCTTACGGCTAGCTAACCTCCAAGGATCTATTAAGGGTCTAAAATTAACTAGACATTGCCCAGAGCTGACCCACTTTTTGTTTGCTGATGATACAATCCTATTTGGTGAAGCGTCTATGAATGAATCTTTATCTATCAAAGCCACTCTCTACACCTTCTTGGATGAATCTGGGATGAGACTTAACCTCCACAAGTTAGAGCTCTTCTTCAGAAGAAATCCATTATGATCTCAAAGGAATATCTGCTCCTTGTTTCAAATTAATTAGTCCCTTTATGCCTCTAAGTATCTGGGTATCCACATGGACTGGGCAAAAACATGAAATGCCTTATGTGACCATCTTATTCAGAAAGCAAAATCCAAAATGCAATCTTGGAAATTTAGATTTCTTTCCTTTGCTGGCCGAGAAGCGCTCATCAAGTCTGTCATCCAAGAGTTCCCCACTTATCTCATGTTTGTCCTTAGCATTTCTATTGGTGTTGTTCATGAATTGGAAAAACTTATAAAAAGGTTTTGGTGGTCGCAGAGTCTGGAAGATAGGAAGGTCCACTAGGTTAATTGGTCTTCTATGACGGTTGCTAAGAAATATAGTGGCCTGGGTTTCTGTGAGCTTGTTTTATTTAATAAAGCTTTGCTTGGTAAATTTGTCTATCATCTTGCTCAGAACCCCTCCTCCCTCACTGCTCAAGTTCTTAAACGTATCTATTTTCCTTTTATTGATATCCTTAATGCCAAAAAAGGAATCCAAGCTTCTTGGTTTTGGAATAGTCTCATGACAGGCCGAGACTCTATTTAACAAGGTGTAAGATGGGTTGTTAAATCTGGAAGTAACATAGAGGTGTGGAAAGATCCCTAGGTTCCCCTTCTTTCTAATTTTAAAATACACTCCTCGAAGCCTCCTGACTGCCCCAATAATGTGGTCTTAGATTTGATCAACTGGTAAAACCGTAAGTGGAATTTTCCTCTTCTGAGATCTCTATTTAGAGAAGATGAAGTTAAAGCTATTTCATGCATTTCTGTTAGAGGAGCAGTCCGGAATACACCTGATTCCTTTTGTTGGCACTTCGATCCCAAAGGTATTTTCACTGTCAAATATGCTTATAGATACCTTAAAAACATTGCTTCTATAATTGTTTCTGCTAGTGTATCTACTGGTGCTTCAATTAATTGGTGGGAATCTATTTGGTCCCTTAATATTCCTCAAAAGCATAAAATTTTTCTATGGAGATGCATGAAAAATGCTATTCCCACTAGTGAAAATTTAATAAAGAGAGGATGCAAAGTGAATCCAGTTTGCCGAAGATGCCATGAAAGTGTGGAAACTTTAGAATACTTGATGTTCCTATGTGAGCATTCTCGTATGATCTGGTTTGCAAGTGTAGTAAATTATATGCATGATTCTATTGGTTTCATGTCATTTGCATCCTAGTGGTCTTATATCAATCAAATCTTTGTGGAAGATGGTAGAGCTGATGAGCTCAATATAGTTGCTGGTATCTGTTGGTCTATCTGGCGAGCTAGAAACAATCTCTCCTTTAACAAGACACTTGATGACCCGAGACAAGTTATTATCTCCTTCGAAAAATGGTGGTCTTATATTCATTCCATTGATCATCATACCAATCAGCCTCAACTTGATATTAATCTTTCGCAAATTCAGACTACTGCCAGCTCCCAATGGAATGCCCCCCTGAATGGAGCTCTTAAGGTCAACTGTGGCGTCTCCTTTAATCAGATCTCGAAACAATGTAAATTGGCTTTCATCTATAGGGATGAGCAAGGGAGGGTTCTGCACCTTAATACTTCCTTTGACCAGAGCCATTCTGCTCTCCAAGCGGAACTCATGGCCTTTATACTAGCTGTCGTTTTCTCTACTAAATTTCCCCATCAGATTATTATCGAGACAGACTGCAAAAGAGCAGTCCACCTCCTTTATTCTGGAGAATCCTCTCCATGGGACTCTTCTACTCTGGTGGAGGATATCAAATCCTCTCTTTAAACTAATGTCAATGTGAAAGTCTACTTCATCCTTAGATCAGCTAATAAGGTTGCTGATTGGCTATCTAAGTGCCAAAGTAGTATTGTAATGCTTGATAATGCCTTTTATGTCCACTCTCAATTACAATCTCTCCTTGAAAGAGATTTGAATCCTTTGTAATCTTCTTTCTTAACGCAATCTGGTTGTTTGAAAAAAAAAATCACATAGATAAAAAAAGGGGGAAAGTACAATTTGGTACCCTGTGGTATACGAGTTTTGCAAAACTGGTTCCGTGGGATTTTCACTGACAAATCAATACCTCGTGGAATTTTCCGTTAGCAACAGTGTGCCAAACCTAGTGACGCCGTTTGACTGGCTGACGTGGCTGCACGCATGGCGTCTGACGTGGACCACTTTTACACATCTGTAAAAAAAAAAAAAAAATTAAAAACTCAATCTAAAAACCCCTTTAACCCCTTTTTACACCCTTTGAAATCTCTAGCTTTACCCAAAATCACTCTCACTGGTCCCTTAACTTCTTCCTTTCATCTCAATCTGAAATTGAACAATTAAACCTTGAAATTTGATTGAATAACAAAATCTATAACATGCATTCAACCGATGCTTCACGGTTGCTGAGAAGAAGAAGATAGATTTGGGAGAATTTTTATTTTTTTTACAGTTGAAGATAGAAACTTGAAGAAGTCACTCTATTACTTGAGGCTCAAGGTATGTAAAAACTATTGACTTGTCCTTATGTGAAATGTTGAATGGTAACTGGTTTGGGTAAATGGGTTGCATGTTCGGGTACCATTAGGGTTTGTGGGTTTATGGGTTGAGGAATTTTTTATAGCCATTGACAAAATGCTTTTTGTATGCGTTTAACGTTTGTTTATTCCAACAATTTGTGTAGATAATGGAAACTGTTAATTTAGTTATTCATCATGGTGGCTCTTGGACTGATACGGAAAATATGGTGTACTCGGGTGGGAAAGTGGAACAGTTGGATAATTTTGATATTGATTATCTTTCTTTTCATGA
>CATIWK010270611.1:0-30708 GCA_949634005.1 Mallotus japonicus
GTTGGACAGACTCGAATCAGGCACAGCTGTGTCAAATGTTTGACACGCGTCTTGCCACCTGTACAAAGAGGTGTTTTATATGTGAGGTGATAAACAAGTTCAGGTGTTAAATTGACAAAAATTTAAAGTTCAGATGTCAAAGTGATAAATTTGTTATAGTTCAGGTGTTTATATGTGGGTGATAAGCAAGTTCAGGTGTTAAATTGGCAAAAATCAAAGTTCAAGTGTCAAAGTGACAAATTTGTGATAGTTCAGGTGTATGCGGATATATTATGCCAAAAAAAACCTTAGTACTTTGTTGAAGTCATTTTTTTTTTCGAACAAGTTGTTGAAGTCATTCGTTGTGAAAGCTTCCGTGCATGAACTTAGAAAAATTATAGTTATAACGCAAGTTAGCAAATGGTGATGTGACTAAAATGCTGGAAATTGGAAATTGCTTTTTTTTTTTAACTCAACGCTTTATTACATCGAAATTGGAAAATAGGGAGCGGGATTTGGAACTGAGTCTTCCAATGTGCCTCTTTGGGAGTTTGACCATTTGGCCAATGAAGAGTCGAGTAGGGGTGTAACCGAGCTGAGTCGCTCATGAGCGGCTCGGCGTTCAACTTGTTAGATGCTCGCTCGAGCTCGTTTATTAAGTTAAACAAGCCGAACCCGAACATCATTTTAAGGCTCGTAAGCTAAACGAGCCGACCCCAAGCAACCTTAAACTCGGCTTGTTTAAGCTAGTGAACAGGCTTGTGAACAAGCTCGTGTACAGACTCGTGAGTAGGCTCATTAAATATACTCATGAGCAGGCTCATGAACAAGCTCATGAACAGGCTCGTGAACAAGCTCGTTTACTATCTCATAAATTTAAATATTGGTATTAAGTAGTGGTATTAAATAGATATAATTTAAGAAAAAATTTTAACCAATTTTGATTTTTAGCTATTTTTATATCATTTTTTTATCACCTTAATATGAGAATGTATTTAATTTATTGTCTAAGGTGGTTATTAATAAAATGTATATACTTTACAAAAAAGAAAAAAAATTATAGAAGGCATCATAATATAATTTAAATATTAATATTAAATAAATATAATACTAAATAAACTACATAATCATAATGTTATAAAACGATTTAGTATTATTCTATTTCTGATGAAATTGGGAGATTATAGCATCAGAAGTGCACCGGGGCATCCCAACTAGGTTGGCACACCTTTAGTACAAATATCACACTCCATAAACATCCTTTTATTAAAATAAATAAAGTGAATAATGTCAATACAGCCCTTAAAAGGGAAAAGAGAAGCAAACAAACTATCTAAATCTATGTCTCCATGCTAACAGCATCATGAATCATCACATTGTGACAACAAGGTGGATATGAATTCCACCATTGACATTGCTATAAAGCAAGTCCCATAGAAGCCAACTTGTCTACAACCTGATTGCCTTCTCGGAAAGTATGACTAGCATGAACTGGAGCTTACTCAACTGATTAATGCATTTTTGCTAAGAAGAACGAACTCGCTAAGAGACTGCTACACTCCTTGATTGAAACAGCCAAACAACAAAAGAAGAATCTGACTCAATCCATATTGGAGAAAACTTAAGCTCTAAAGCTTTATCAATTGCAATGGTAACAAATAATAATTCAGCTCCAAAAGCAAATTTTATACCCATTAGAGCTACGAAAGAAAGTTGAGCAAAACCCTTACAATCCCAAAATAAACCACCACCAACAGCAAGACTAGGCTCCCCAATGGCAGCTCTATCACAATTTATCTTAACCCAGCCAAGAGGAGGATGCAACCAGACCACCGGAGTAGCAACTAGAAGGCGATGGTAGATTCTAGCAACCCGAAGCCGACGTAAAATAAGAAGATCAGATTACGAGTTTCGAATGTGCCCAAACCTGAAATATTCCGCTTCCTTGATACAACAGCAAATGAATCTTATTGTACCTGAAATTAAAATAAGAGAATCCTTAAACAACAAACTATTTCTAGCATGCCAAATACTCCATATTGCATCATGTATCCCAACTTGCTATAAAGCTAAAATTTAAGAAGTTTGAGAAGAAAAATGAACTCTAATAGCAGCTTTTAAAAAATGATTAAAACCAAGTGAAAGCTCAAAAGAAGTCTCGGACATGCTACCAAGAGCATACCGAACTGCAGTAGCATAAGAACACTATGTAAGAGCATGATCTAAAGAGTCCTCAGTTTGACAACAAAGCCAACATCGAGAAACCAACTGATGACCATTCCGGCAAAGTAACTCCATGGTTGGTAATTTACTGTGTAATGCTCGCCATGTGAGAAAAGAACGAGAAGGAGGGAGGTAGTGCCTCCAAACATCCCTACTCCATACCACTTTAGGCAAAGCAATTCTGGATTCATTATAAGCACTTTTGCAAGTTAAAGAACCCATTGAGGAGAAACGAGATACATAAGAATCTACAGGAAAAGAAGAGAAGATGACATTATTAATATCAGCTGCAATAGAGGGATAGGAATTGTAAAACGAATCTGGAAGATGCCCTGCATCTTCATAAAAAAATAAAAAATTGTGGCACGAAGCAACTTATGGTGAGAAGTAGGAATCATAACTTTATCTACAATGCAATACCTAAGCCAATTGTCGAACCAAAAGCAACAAGAAGAGTTATTATGAATAACCTATTGACAATTCTCTTACATCTCCAAATAACAATGCCTTATAGAAGACTAAATGGAAGAAGTAGCTATATGTAACTGAGGCTTCTTAAAAGAATTAATAAATTGACTTCTCAAAAAGGAGAAAACAAAGCTATTATCATCATCTACTCGGCAAGCCAATTTTGATAACAAAGCTTTGTTAAGCCAAGAGAGCTTCTTAAGACCAATCCTGCCTTCATCAAGAGGAGAAACAACATTGGTTTCAATTAATTGTGACATTCTTTTTAGATTTAATGTCCCCAGTCTATAAAAAATTATGGATACAGTTATCCATGTACTTAAGCAATTGAGCTGGTGTCATACATCAAGTTGTGACTGTCCCCAAAAGGGTCCAGTGATGAAAATATCTTCCCGAATATGACAAGTGTCTGTTCGTTCGTACCGCCTCTGAAGCATGCTAAAAGTCTAAAAAGCCCGAACCGAGCCTTCAAAGTGCAAAATTGGTCACTGAGTCACTAAGTCGTACTCCGATTTTTCAAATTATGAATTATAGGAATGATAGGTCGCTCATTTCAAGCAATTATTGCTCAAAATGCACAATTCGTCAGACCGGAGCTCAACTTCGTGAAAAAATGGAAATTGATTTTGATAAAACGGATGTCAAAAACACATTTGTAAGCCTAAAAAACCTTCAGAAGCAATCCAAAAAAGTGCGCGTAAACCCGAGAAGTAGAGCATAAGCAAATTTGTAGAGCATAACTGTAATTAAGCACACATGCTTATGCGTGAAAATAGAAGCCGATTTAGACAAAACGGATGTCAGAAATGCGTCTGTAAGGTCCAAAAACCCCCTAAAAACAACCTCGGGATAGTGCATGTAAGCCCCAAAATCAACGCATAAATACGTTAATTGTGCGTAACTACGTGCGAGGAGGAGTGACCATGCGCCCCTAATGCGTGACCACATGCCCCATGCGCGTAACCATGAGTCCCACGTGCTCCTAACATGTGGTTATGCATATGTGCATGCAGAACCGCGTATATTGTGCCTCGGGACGCTTGCCCACGCGTAAAAATTAATTTTTCTATAAATAGAGCTCTCTACCTCCCATTTTGAAGGGGGGCTTCACACATACTGAAATGTTGTCAAATTGAAGACTCAGGACTCCTGATTTACACACTTTTGGCCTACCCACTTCCTTTTCTTATGAGTTTTAGACCGATTTTGAACCAAACCCACCCACATCTTTGTCAAAGCATGCTTCAAAGGTATACGAATTTACATTCTACACATCATTTTCAACCCCTTGACGAGAACGATTTGAAAATCCTGTGAAGCTAAAGTTTCAAAAACCTAAAAACAAGCTCAGTCGAATCTGAGGACCAAACAATCATTTTTGCACATTTATTTTACTATCTTGCATTTTATTTTATTGCCGCCAGCAGTTGAGAAATTGTTGTGATTGTGTGGTGAGACTGGCAATTTGCATGCTGATTGAATAATCTATGCTTTATCTTATACATAATAAACTGTCATTTTGCATTCTCTAGCTCCGGAATGTGAAAAATCACAAACATTATTATTTTCGCATCAAATCTTCATTTTTATTTCTAAAAATATAAAATTTATCATTTTCATACAATTTCAGTATTTTTTGCATTTCCAACATATTTTATTGATAAAAATCATATTTTTACATCGTAATCAACATTTTCACATCATTTTCTACAGCTTTATGTAAAAAAACATCATTTTTCATATAAAGTATGTATTTTGCACCCAGTAAATAACAAAATTATCATTTTGCATAAATTTTCACATTTCCAACATAAAAAATCATATTCCTAATATAAAACTCACATTTTTCAACATAAAGATCATACTTTTTCACTCGTCAAACACAAAAATAAGTATTTTCTACATTTTCCATCGAAATGCATTCAATAATATGAAAGTTCACATTTCTGAGCTAGTGCCTCCGTTTCGTGGTCCAATGATGCAACTATGCATCCTTTTACTTTTCTTATCATTTAGAAATGATTCATAACAATTCCTACAAAAGCATAAATCGTGTGCATTTATCTGCTTATTCGCAATTCATTGATTGATTATCTTATGCCAATTCTCTATCTGAGTGGAAGAATGGATAGAATTGCATATAGTTGTGTTAACCTCTATTTTGCAGGTGTATTTATAAACTAGGACTAGATTTACATTTCTGCATTTTTTCTTTTTCAAATATATTTACTAGGCCCTGTAAATAATTGTACTTAATTTCCTTTACTTTTCATTATTATCATGTGCTTGTGTGAATGTTCATATATCAATTGTCATTATCATGTGCTTGTGTGAGTATTGTATAATGAGAAATAGCCAAAAAGTAGATGCAATCTCCCGAACCTAGAATCTTTACTGGGGACGATACTCATTGAGTGACCTAATGTTTTACTTTTCGTTTTTTCTTATTTTCTAAAAATCAGGTGGCGACTCCATAAACACAAAGCGTCTCGCGTCCCTCCCGAGCCCAATCATTTGCCCCTGTCCCGCAAACGGAATGGATGTCCCATTCGGTAAAGTTGCCCCAAAATAGACAAAAATAGCGCAAAACCTTCGATGCTATTTTTTAGGTCGCTCGCAGTGGCGAGTCCACTAGGGATGCTAACTAGAGAGATCAATTCGAAAACGGCTATTACTCATTACATAATACACAATCATATAGACCCCTTCACCATTGCATTTGCACTACATATGACACGTACACTATTGGTCCCTATCAACCAACAAGGATGGAAAGTGATCCACTATGGTTCCACATGAGTCATAGGGTGACCGATTCGGATTTGTCAACTTTAGCCTTTACACGTGGTTTCACCGAACTCATCTAGCTAGAGTCTGTGACCCAAGTCCTAAAGGGGGTGACCCGAGTTATCAAAAGAATCCTAGACTTACTGACTGGAGTCCGTAATCCTAGTCATGGGGGGCATTCTCGCTAAAGGAGCCCTTATCCTTATACCCTCAAGTAAGCCCCTGTAAATAAACCATTAGAAATTTCCACTAGGATCCCACCAAGTTTTGAATACTAGCCCTGATGCTATCCATTTGACCTAATATTCATAAGTGTCATTACACTTCTAGTTTCCATCACCAATTGGCATCATTACATCCGTTCCCACAGACTGCTCACACTTAAACTGTGTGATCCTTGTTTACCTCACATAAGCCTAATGTGCAAAGAATGATAAGAATCATGCACCTCAATTTGAATAGCCTGTGAGAACTAGCGAATAATGACATCTTTTGGTAATGGAACTTATGAAGCATCGTCCATTTGTCCTTATCATATCAAATGAATGGGTAAGGAATCTGACTAGATTGTAAACATTTGTGTTGAAAGAGTCAAATTATAAACTATCGAATGATACTTTATTACCTCTTCATAAACATATCAAATATCAATGCAGGGACACAAATTTGGACCCCTTTTGTTGGCTATAGCCCTTGTGCACGTGGGAGCATACAAACTATAGATGCCATTTGTGACCCAAAGACTGGTCCCCACATTAACATTGTATGATTACCTCGAGTGCATTCATATATTGTTCCTTAGCTTGCATTATAATTCTAATCAATATAAATTGAAGCAGCCTAGCTCTAGAGTGAAACCATAGTCCCCTGTTGACTATTGGGTCAAAACCCACTTAGTAAAGAGACTGAATAACCTCGTGGAGCGATAAGGTTGGAAGTGAGAGCTTGCATGTGATTGTTTTTTCCTTGTGACTAGTTTTATTCTTTTTCTTTCAATCATGCATATATAGCATACATTAACTCATACTCTTCTTACAGCCATCCTGCATTTTTGTATTAACATCCCATGCATATATTCTTACCCTGTCCCTTCATATGGACGCATCATGGCATGACAAACATCCATGATCCCTTCATTTAGCTTATCTTATTGTTATTTACTGACCCGTTCCTTTTTGTTGTGTTTTATTATCACAGGCATCACATACATTTCTAATAAGGCTTCATGCACTAATAAATCTCTTGTAGCACATGACATAACATGCATTCATGTTATCCCTGCTAATCTCATCCTTTTGAATAACATCATACATCCATGCATACATCCTATAACAATTGTACTTATACATGCACTCATGGCATTTACACTAGCCCCATCACTTCTGCAGTCACAATCTTCAAAGAAACCCCAAAAGGAGAGTCAGGAACGGTTAGAATTCGAAATGGCCAAGCAATTTAGGAATCAAAGCCTCAAAGAGCATAGGAAGGAATATGTAGCTGATGATGGCTTAACCGATGTCCTCAGAGCTGAAATTAAGATCATCCTTCAGAATGAAATCAAGAGCATCCTCAATCAGACCCTAGGCCCCAAAGATGAGATAATCCTCTTAACTAGCATTCCCAATAACAAGGGGGCACCTGACACTCATGGTTCAAAGTTGAACAAAGGAAAAGAGGTTTTAAGCAAGCCTAAAAATATTGAAGATGACTACAAATTGTACTAAGGAAGTTATCCGCAATCCTCTCCTAAGACAGTAAGTGCAACCGAATATGAATTGGTAATGGAAATCCGAGAACTAGTTTACAAGATCGCTCAGTTTGAAAATCAAATAAAGTGTAAGGCCGCTCAGCTTAAGGCTCTAATGAAAGAAAACACTTGTACATTGACCAAAGGCTTCAACCAACTCCTTGTGTTCATGAATGAGCTATTGCAAGATCACTCTAAGCAGCCCTGTTGGACTGAGCTTGATGAAGCTAAAAGTTAAAAAATTGGTCGCCAAAGTATGGTGGGTTATGATCCATTACATCTAGAGTTCTTAGAACCGCCTACAGCTGACCTCTATTCAACCTGTAAGAATATATAAGGCTTAACCTCCCTCTATCTAAAGTCTTCCAAAGACTTCAGCAAAAGAACCTCCTACACCCTCGAGAACCAAAACTAATGCTAAACCCACTGCCCTCTCACATTAACCCTAACCTATATTGTGATTATCATCAGATGCCTGGTCACTCTACTGATGCCTGCAGAACCCTTAGAAATATAGTCCAATACCTCATTGATTCCGAAGTAATTGATGATCCTGAGAAAAGACCCAATGTCAAAACCAATCTTTTACACAATTATTAAAATGTACCCCACACCAAAAATGAATCACTACCCGGTTATCCAACCACATCACAACCACCCCTGAAGATGGATGCCATATACTTTAGACCATATAAATCTCATGGAAGCGATGGGACACTTGCTTGACCAATCCCAATTACCTTTTGGAAGCCTGTATTTAATCATGATGAAAGGGAGAAATGAAAAAGATTCACAAAAGCCTATCCTATATGAAGGCCGTGAACAAGCCAAATTGAAGCAACTAGAATGAAGAAGACTAAAAAGCTCTTTTTTGAATATAATAGCCATATTAGAACAGTGACCTCTTGCTTTTGTTATTTTGCTAGTATTAAATGTTTATGTGGTTTATCAGACATATTGATGGAATGTTAATTTCTTTATTTATCATTATCCTATAATCTATTGATAATCTTTACTCACTTCATACCTCATTAAAGCTACAAGTGTTCAATTCTCGTCATAACCTCATTCAAAAAAAGAGAAAAAAAGAAAAAAAGAGAAGAAAAACAAAAGAGCCCAGCTAAGTGCATAAAACAGCCTAGGCAAAAGAGGGCAGAAAAATATTAATATAAGGCATGTACTTGAATGAATACTTGTCGTAAGCCACTATTTGATTCATCATTAGATTTTAAGAAGTAGAAATAGACAAGTTGCTGAGCTTGCATTCTGCAAAATCGCTTACACGGCCGATGGCTCAACATAACATCGTCAAGACCCCTAGTTTCTCCCTCAGATGTGCTAATCCTCTCACTATTAATATTGATCTCAGTTACTCTGGCTGAGAATTATTAATCGTCTTACTCTCCCTAAAGGAACACTCATCTCCATCATATAGCATACTCTTTTGCATTACATGCACATCATAATGTATACCTTAAGAGTGCAAGTCGATGTTACTCTTCTTGGTATAGCAATACCATCATCATTTCATGCATACCTACATTGAGACCACTAAATGCATTCATACATAAGCTCAAGATAAACATTATCTTATTTCCATTCATCTGCATGCATATACAAATCCTAGGATGAGAAATAAGCTACCTGTGGCACAATCATCATGCATAAATCCATATAGCACAGTCACTATCAGAGAGCCTATAAGTTGATCAGTCAATGGCACATGAAGCCATGGTAGATACAATAACAATAGCAAGTGGTACAAAGTACAACACACAGGACAGATGCCTGGATACAACACCCAGAGTCTCTAATCTCGAGAAAATGATACAACATCAAAAGCCTATTCTTAGCCTACTAAATAACTACATCGGCCATAGTTGCCATCACAAACAAAAGCTAAATCCACTTAGGCATCTCTTCCATCTCGGCCTGCTACCTCATCACCCCGACCCATGCGAAAAGCAGCCACCTCCTGCTCCAGATGCTGAACACGCTTACTCTAGGATGTTCGCTTTCTCTTCCACTCATAGCTAGCAAGAGTGTGCTAACTCTGCATTAGATAAACATCATAAAGCACGTACAATAAATAACCAATAAAATGGAGATGCACGGTCTGCGTGCTAGTAAACTCCATAAAATACTCCTGCGCACTAGTTATGGTAGTATACCAAAGCTGAGCAATGGAAACAGGCACCTACAAAATGAACAAAGAAGTCAAATAACAATCAAGCCGAAGAAGGCAAGAGCTATAAACAAAGGCAAAGAAAACTAGCATGGTAGTGTCTGTAGGTGCTATACCAGACAATAGTGTGCCAGGCCTATGTAGAGGAAAATGTGTCAAGGCTAATGTAATTAACATTCCATACAACATCGAAGTCACTGTCTCCACCAAGTCACCTAGGACCGAACCGCCAGATGCCACGCCACTAGCATGAGTCGTCCCCTCAGTCATGGGGTTACCCTTCTCATCAAAGCAGGAAGAACCTGATCTCTTCCGGTGATATCCTTAATGCTGCGGATAAGCTCTCATAACCCATGTCTTTTACATGTTATCACTAATAAAGTTTGTTACATGCTTGTACGTAAATAGGAAAAAGTAAAGTTAAGGAACATACCGGGTCAGAAGAGGCCACTCTAGAAGCTGAGCGACCCTGGGGTGCCTGCAAAGCCCCAGCTCTTGAAACCGAAGGCTGTGCAGGATCTGCTTAAGGAGGTGAAGGCGGCGGAATGAAATTATGAGCTATAGTATCAATCAGCTGTGGGATCAAGGTAGTCATATAAGAGAAGCTGGCATCCTCTAAAAGATCCTCAGAAGGATACCCTCTCTCAGCTGCGACAAACTCCTCACCAGTGAGCTCCCGACCCCAAAACATATCACCGAGGGAGGGACATGGACTCTCCTTATACACGGTCCATCCCACCAATGATAGACTCGCTCGCCTAAGTACCATACCTTGTCAACAAGTCCGGCCAACATGACCCTCCTCTGCGTCAGACGCTAAGCCATCACCATCTCTGTCCACCAGTCCTTTCTCGATAACCATAGTCCTTTTTTGACAACCACCAGTGAGCACGAATCTGCCCAAGAAGTAAGATAAATAAAAGATCATTGGGAAACAAGAAAATTGGGATCGAAAAATCCACCATACTTGGTTATAAGTCAGCCTTCTCAAGAAATCCCTCGCCTCTATAGGACTCTTAATCAAATCAGAAGTCTTCTTGATCCACTGTGGGTATCGTGGCAAACCATTGGCTGAGAAATGCTTAACAGTAGGACGGGGAAGTATCCCAAACTCATAGGCCCAGATCTGTCAAAAAAAGAAGGGAAGCTAGAACATCTAGAATTAATGAGAGGATCAATAAAGACAAGAGATCACACTCACATCCAGCATAAATAAGCATATGCATCTCCGCGAACTTCCTTTGTAGGCTGCATCTGGACCGGAGTACATATGAGAAAAAGCAGTTATACCCTAGCTATACTTCGACAAATCATCCAAATTTCTTAGCACAGGTAACAACTGCAAATAACCAATGCCCGAAGCATTTGGAAAGATGACGACTCTAAGCAGATAAAATAGAAAGCATCAAGCCAACTGATCTGAACTGACATGGTCGACATCGTGCTTCAACTAGACATTATCAATAAGATCTGTGTATTAAATCAAAGAAGAACAACCGGACTTCACAGAAGTAGTAACCCTAAACATATCCTTCAACCATCTCCTCTTTACCACGGCAGAACTATATGCCTCGTTGCTAAAAGGGACGGGCTCTCTAGAGAAACTCAGCCTAGTAATGGCAACAAAATCTAGTGGAGTGATGGTTATTTCTCCGAAAGGCAAATGAAACATGTATGGTGTCCATCCACCGCCTGATGAGAATATACATCGCAGTCTGACTGGATGAATAAGAAGTATAAGGAAGGGCAGAAATGATACCGTCAAAGCCCTTCTCAGTAACCATGCTCTTCATACATGATGGAAGACCTAGATAATATGAGTTGACCTTATTGAAACTACCGGGCAGCACAGTGACAGGCCCATAAGGCTGCAATCAACAGGCAAACCATTTTGAGCATTTATCAACCACTAAAATCTAAATATTTCTCCCATTTTTGCAAGAAAAAAATCAAGATCGGAAGCGACAACAAAAAAAAATGACACAAAGTCAAACACAGCAAGCGCTAAAATAGACAGCAAAAGCTATGCATTCGGCAAGTGCTAAAATATACAATAAGAGCTAGATGACACAATAAGCAGACAACTAGAGCTAAAGCATGCAAGCAAGTACTCGAAAGAACAGAAAAGTAGCAGAAAAGTAAGACAACAAGATCTATAATGCTAAGCTAACCGCAAATGAAGTTATGAAGATAGCAAAAGAGAATAACAAGAACCAACCTGATAGTGATAAATAGTCTAGGTGTGGCTCTCCAAACTGTGAACAATAGGAATCAGATCTCCTCAGGAAAGCCACATTGGGCAAGGATGACTCCGAGAACTAAAGGGATGAGAAGAAGCTTCACCACTAGTCCCAACAGCCTCTGTGACCCCAGCAGCAGCAGAAGTCCCTACACCGGTCTCTATGGCCCCCGCACCAATTCGCACAACCTCTTCATCAATCTTCAAGTCCAAATCATCAAAAGACAAAGGAACATCATCCACACCATCAGGGATTTCGCTATATATTACAAAAAGCAATAGAGCAGCAATAGAATGAAAAATAAAAGAAAAGAAGTAAAAACACTTCAAAAACACAAAAAAAAGTGACAGAGGGCCAGAGAAGAGGCAAGAGCCTCCCCCATACACAAATGAGCACCTTTCTATAAGAGCGAAAGGCCTCAGGAATGCATGACGATGCGCTCCTAGCGTGCTCTTTCGACCTTCATGCACTCCGATACACTTTTATGAGCACTTAGAGGCCCTGCACACTCATTCCTAGGGTCCCAAACATGCATTCTAGTAAAAAACACACACAAATTACATGTACACGAGCATTACATATTTTAAGACACTGCATTTGACATCATTGTCTCAAAAAAATTGCATCATCATTCAAGAGAAAAGATAAAAACAAAATAAATGACACGAGCATATTATATCTATAATTGTTGCATCATCACATCACCGGAATAATATCCACAGCATGATAAATGATGACATCGTTACTGCATCATCGCTGCTTAGTAGCATTTTCATCCGACGCATACATATACATGTCGTGCACACACTTCAAGACATGTGAGACACATAACACTTTTAGATATGCCCATACAAGTGGTTTGAGACACATGCACATAGTTTAAAAATATATACATGTATTTTGAGGCATACATGCACAATTCGAGGTATGCACACACTTCGAGACATGTACACATATGCATGCGCACACATAATAGGTGCTACATCTATAGCCAGAGACTACAGCCACTATAGCATGTGCTACAGTCACCATAGCCAAAGACTACAACCATTATAGTAAGTGCTACAGTCAGTACAACAAGGGATACAAACTCCATAGTGAGAACCAAAAGTCAGTGCAGCAAGAACCATAGACACTGCAGTAAGGGCTACATTAAGAATCAGAGGCATCGCAATAAGTACCAGACCACCAAAAGGGAAGAGCAACTGCACCAATAAGCAAAAGTAAGGAGCATTAAATTGACAGAAGCAATGCAATAAAAGGGAAGTCAGAATGTGCCCTAGCTCAGAATCATTGTCCAAAAATATAACTAATAGTAACTGCAATTCTCTTGTTTTATTTTGTAGGCTAATGCCACTATGCAAGTTAAAGTAAACCCAAGCACGCAAAGGTGAAAACTGCTCATAAAGCAATACAACAAGGGGTTGCACAATATAGCAAGGGCTACAATCACAAGAATATAGCAAGGGCTATAGTCTTAAAGCATATAATATGCAACAATGGCAACGCCAACAGTCAACAGAAATGACAATAGTAAGGAGGAACAGAAAACATCAAATACAACAAATCAACAAGTACTGCCATCGTAACCACCTCTACACCAGGGAGTGCCCTCTTCCTTCTCTCCTAATACATTCATCTGCATTTGCATTCATACATTGAAAATAAAGTAAAAATAATAATGATTATTTTCGTACATTTTTATAAGCTTCATTCGTGCCATGAATTGCATATATCAGAGTCAAGTAAACTAATTTCAATTATTATAATCTTCCTTTAATTCTTATTTAACGATTTCCCAAGCACGAATTGGCAGCTTTAATTCAGGACTTTATAAACTTTAATCAACCTAATACTCGCCTACCATCTGATTGGACGAAGAACTCGCAAGAAAAGACCTATAATGGACATCGATGAACAAAGTAAATTACAATTATCAAGACATGTTTCAAACATGTTTAAGATCTCAAGACCATACTTACCTACTCCAATGCTCGAAAACGAGTAAGAGTATCAAAAAGAGTATCAAAAGAGACCCTATTACAGTATTTATAATGAATAATATGCGAAAGGCGGGGAATACTAAAAAAGGGAACACAAAAAAAGAAAAATAAAAATAAAAATAAAAATAAAACAAAAAAGAAAAAATAATAATAATAAATAATGTATGGTCAACTATCACTTCATTGCTCAAAAGCCTCTTGATAATTGAAATTTATTCTATTCATCCGTATTCTTTATAAAGTTTCATCTCGCTACATTCTTCATAAATTCACTTAGGAAGCTTGCTCTTCACTTGGTGATACAAACAGTCTTGACCACGACTTATGGATCATGTTTTTGAATTGATGAGATCATCAGTAACTCAAGATTATCATAGTTAAGACAACTCAAATGCTCTAATACATATGACTCTTGGCATCGATGAATCAATTGTAAAGAATTCAAGAATAGAAGCACTCAGCCAACCATGACTAATTCAATACATAAATTCTTTGAACATACTTCTTAAGTAAAGTTGAAATGCATGCTCTTCACTTGTTCATATGTGTCTTCTTAGGAATTTGAGCTATAATCAGCAAATAAAACTCCACGAGTCATCATCGCTGATTAAAATCGAGAAGCATCCACAAGAAAAAGACTTCGAGCTCCAACCAGCCAATAAAAACTCCAAGAGTCATCATCACCAAACAAGATTAAGAAACGCCTATAAGAAGATCAAAACAAAAAAAAGGACTCCAAGCTATGACCAGCTAATAAAAATCCAAAAGTCATCATCACCGATCAAAATCGTAAAAGCACGTACAAGAGCATCAAGATAAGGGAAGAACTCTAAGTCGCAACAAAGAACTTAATCAAGCCAAAGGGAAAGACATATTACATCGATCACACTGATCACAATTTTAACAACACTAAGCATCGATCGTGATTACAATCATAACAAATTATGTTTGCCTGACACCTAAAGATTGTTTTAGTGGCATTATCAACTTGCCTGATGCCTAAAGATGTTTTTAGTGGCATTATCTACTTGCCTGATGCCTAAAGATGGTTTTAGTGGAATTATCTACTTTCTTGACGCCTGAAGATGGTTTTAGGGACATTATCTACTTGCCTGACGCCTGAAGATGGTTTTAGTGGCATTATCCATTCGCTTGACGCCTAACGATGGTTTTAATGGCATTAACTGCTCACCTAACACCTAAAGATGGTTTTAGTGGCATTTTCTCCTAACATTCAAATGAATTTTAGAACCCTTAACACGACTAGGGAGTGTTAAGTATGACACCCAAAGGGGTGGTCGTTGTATTTGCATACGTATGCTTGCATATCATGTGCTTGACTGCATATCACTATCACGTGCTTGTCTTACTCACTTGAATCATCCTATGTGAAGAATTGCATCTTTTACATGTATCCCGAATTGTATCATTCTGTGTGTATCCCAAATTGCATCATTCTGTGTGAATTAAAAAATGCATCACTGCCATGTTCGTATGAAAATTGCATTCATTATTATGTGAATCTCAAAATTGCATCATGCATTTTACATTTTGCATATATTTAAAATTGCATCGTACATCTTGCATCTCATATATATCATTATCATTTTGTGTGAATCCCGAAATTGCATCTTGCATGAATCTCTAAATTGCATCTTGTGTGAACCTTGAAATTGCATCTTGCATGATCCCGAATTGCATTCTTGTGTGCATTCTAAATTGTATTATTGTGTATGCCCCAAATTGCATTCTTATGTGCATCCCAAACTGCATCTTGCGTGACAACAGAACAACGAGAACAACAATTAAATCACAAAGACAATAGCCAAATCACAAAACAATAATAAGAATCGAGTCACTAGACAATAACTAGACAGACGTCCGAAGTCAATACAACACTCCACCAGGTAATTTCTTCTCTTCTCAAAAATAGTTTTTGCATCTCTACATTGCTTTGCGTGTATTGACATCAGTGTTAGGAGGCTATGCAACACACGCAAAGCAGGGGCAGCTGTCATACATCAAGTTGTGACTGTCCTCAAAAGGGTCCGATAATGAAAACATCTTCCCGAATATGACAAGTATCTGTTCGTTTGTACCACCTCTGAAGCGTGCTAAAAATCTAAAAAGCCTGAACCAAGCCTCCAAAGTGTAAAAATGGTCACCGAGTCACTAAGTCATACTCCAATTTTGTGAATTATGAATTATCAAAATGATAGGCCGCTTATTTCAAGAAATTATTGCTCAAAATGCACAACTCATCAAATCGGTATTTGTCTCGTAGGACCGAGGCTCAACTTCGTGAAAAAATAGAAACCAATTTTAATAAAATGGATGTCAAAAACAAGTTTGTAAGCCCCAAAAACCTCCAGAAGCAATTCTGAAAAAGTGCGTGTAAACCCGAGAAGTAGCGCGTAAGTAAATTTGTAGCATGTAACCATAATTGAGCACACATGCTTATGCATGAAAATGGAAGTCGATTTAGACAAAATGAATTTCAAAAATGCATCCGGAAGGTCCAAAAACCCCTAGAAACAACCTCAGGATAGCGTGCATAAACCCCAAAATCAGCACGTAAATGCGTTAATTATGCATAACTACGTGTGAGGATGCGTGACTAGGCACCCCTAGCGCGTGACCACGCGTCCCAGGTGCGTGAATATGCTCGCCGCTCCCAATGCATGGTTACGTGCTCCCAATGCTTGGTTACCTGCACTTTGCGAGCTTAAGCTCTCTAGCTCCCATTTTGAGGGGGGCCTTCGCACATACTGAAATGCTGTCAAATTGAAGAACCAGGACTCCCGATTTACACACTTTTGGCTCACCCACTTCCTTTTCTTAGGATTTTTATACCAATTTTAAACCAAAACCCACCCACATCTTTGTCAAAGCATGCTTCAAAGGTATACGAATTTACATTCTACATGTCATTTTCAACCCCTCGACTAGGTCGGCTTGAAAATCTTGTGAAACTAAGGCTTCAAAAACCCAAAAACAAGCTCAGTCGAATCTGAGGACCAAACAATCATTTTTGCATGTTTATTTTACTTTCTTGCATTTTATTTTATTGCTGCTAGCAGTTGAGAAATTATTGTGATTGTATGGTGAGACTGGCAATTTTCATGTTGATTGAATAATCTCTACTTTATCTTAGACTTAATAAACTGTCATTTTGCATTCTCTAGCTCCGGAATGTGAAAAATCACAAACATTATTATTTTCGCATCAAATCTTCATTTTTATTTCTAAAAAATATAAAATTTATCATTTTCATACAATTCTGCATTCTTTTCATTTTCAACATTTATTGATAAAAATCACATTTTTGCATCGTAGTCAGCATTTTCACATCATTTCTATAGCTTTATGTGAAAAATCATCATTTTTCACATAAAGGCACCCAGTAAATATCAAAATTATAATTTTGCATAAGTTTTCACATTTCCAACATAAAAAAAAATCATATTCCTAATATAAAACTCACATTTTCAACATAAAGATTATACTTTTGCATTAGAACTGTACTTTTTCACTCGTTAAATACGAAAATAAGTATTTTCTACATTTTTCATCAAAATGCATTCAATAATGTGAAAGTTCACATTTTTGAGCTAGAGCCTCTGTTTTGTGGTCCAATATAACGATTCCTACAAGAGCATAAACCGTGTGAATTTACCTGCTTATTCACAATTCATTGATCGATTATCTTATGCCTATTCTCTATTCGAGTGGATGAATGGCTAGAATTGCATATAGTTGTGCTAACCTTTATTTTGCAGGTGTATTTCTATATTAGGACTAGATTTACATTTCCACACTTTTTCTTTTTTCAAATATATTTACTAGGAAGGCCTTGTAAATAATTGTACTTAAATTCCTTTACTTTCCATTATTATCATGTGCTTGTGTGAATGTGCATATATCAACTGTCATTACCGAAACTAGGGTGCTGCGATAGCCATATATCGAGTATTTTATAATGAGATAGTCAAAAAGTAGATGCGATCTCTCAAACCTAGAATCTCTACTAAGGACAATACTCGTTGAGTGACCCGATGTTATCCCTTTTATTTTTTCCTGATTTTCTAAAAATTAGGTGGTGATTCCACAAACACAAAGCATCTCGCGTCCCTTGTGCTCCATCTAAGTCAAACCACGCTGCAAGGGTAATCACCCAGTTCCTCTGAGGATCTCTCAATAATTGTCAATTAAAATCGTTATCATTGCACTTTTCTTCTTATCCTACTCTTTTCTTGCATTTTTTTTTATCATTTTTAGCATTTTATTTATTATATTTTGAATATTTATTATTATGGTGAAGTTGTGATTTTTGTTGTGATTTTGAAGTTTGTTTATAAGATATATTGAAGGAGTGGGTAGCTCAGGTGAATCCGGGAGTGTTTGCGTTCATTTTTTGCATTTTTCATCATTTTTGCATCATTTATCCTTTTATGTAAAAAATGGGCCTTTGGTGTAAAGTTCGCATTTTTATTATTGTTCTTGCACCTTTTTATTTAATATTATTCATTTCTGTAATTTTACTTATTTTTATTAATATTTCTATATTTTTATTATTTTTATTAATATTTCTATATTTTTATTATTTTTATTGCATTTTTGCTATTTTTGTTGCTTTTATGCTTTTTATGGTAAATTTGTCATTGTAATCATAAATTGATGTTTTTATGGTAAAAATGACACTTTTGTCATCTTTAATTATTTAGTTCTGTATTTTTATTTATTTTTATTAATATTTCTGCATTTTTATTATTTTTATTGCATTTTCATTATTTTTCTTGCTTTTATGCTTTTTATGGTAAATTTGTTATTTTTATCGTAAAGTTGATGTTTTTATGGTAAAAATGACACATTTATCATCTTTATTTATTTAGTTCTGTATTTTTATTTATTTTTGTTATTATCTTTGCAGTTTATTATTTTTATTGCATTTTTCCTATTTTTATTACTTTTATGCCCTTTTTGGTAAATTTGTCATTTTATAATAAAGCCGATGATTTTATAGCAAAAATGACATCTTTATCATCTTTATTATTTTATTTATGTACTTTTATTTATTTTATTATTTTTATTTTTGTATTTTTACTATTTTTACCATATTTGTTGCATTTTGTCATTTTTGTTGCTTTTATGCTCTTTTTGGTAAATTTGCCATTTTTTATCATAAAGTTGATGTTTTTATGATAGAAATGACATTTTTATCATTCTTATTATTTTAAATCTGCAATTGCATTATTTTTATCACATTTATTGCATTTTTTTTTTGCTTTATGCTTTTTTTGATAAAGTTGTCATTTTTATCATAAAGTTAATATTTTTATGGTAGAAATGACATTTTTATTACTTTTATTATTTTAATTCAGAATTCATCTTAATTGTATTAATCGTGTTTTTATTATTTTTATTACTCTTATTTTCATTTCCTTTGATAAGTTTACTATTTCTATCATAAAGCTAATGTTTTTATGGTGGGGATAGTATCTTTATCGTTTTTATTATTTTATTTACACTTTTCTTATTTTTATTATTCTATTACCTTAGTTATTTCATTCATTACTCTCATTATTTTTATTTCCTCATTTTAATTTCTTAGTAAATGCATCATTAAATCGAAACTAGGGTGAAGTAATGGGTAACTGAGTAATGTATAATAAGCAACATGATAAGTAACTCCTACCCCCCGAATTCGAAATCTCTGGTTAGGAAAGTGGATTCTCAATTCACTTTTCATGATTTAAATTGGGTTGCGACTCCAATCTATAAAGCATATTCGGGCAGACCCTCCTACAATTAATAACAATCGATAAATGGTTGCCATTAGCCTATGTACCCCAATATCACACTGATTTTGTGTCGTGTTCTCAAGTGAATCAACCCATGTTCCTCCAATCTTGGAAATGCAAAAAAGAATGGGGAGATGCGTTCACAGATATTTGGCAACTCCACTGGGGATAACTGATTCGAGGGGTATAAATGAAAGACTATTTGTAGATGGCGGCATTTAGCGCACGTCCAAGTTTATTGAAACCGCGACACTGTTTGAGCTCAGGGCTTGAGGGAACACACTACTATATCACAAAGACATGGCGTGGAGATGAGGATTCACCACGCAGGGTAATAACTAGGACAATTCGATGGTGGTGATAATTTGATTCTCTAAAAGAAAGTTAGCACCACAACAAGGAAGATTCTGGATATGGAATACCAACTTCTTTTTAGTCTCATGTTCATTTAGAACTACCTTATTAATTACTAGATTATTCTCTATTTAAATGCAATTTAATATAAATCTTATTTTAATTTTTAAAAATTTGAAATTAACCCACAAATGAAAAATGAAATTTTCAATTAAGTCCTTAAAACTTAGCAATCAAATCCTTGAGATTCAAGAATCGAAATCCAAGTACTAATTTTGATTGAAATTTCATCATCGGATCCTCGTTGCATCCACATTGGCGCATGACCACTCACCCAAGCATATGGCCATGTGCTCCCAGCACGTGGTTTCATGCACTTCGTGTGCTTACAAGCTCAGACAAGAGTATGCGCGTGCGAAACCGTGCATATATACACCTCGAGATACGTGCCCACTCATAAAAATCAATTTTTTCTATAAATAGAGCACTCTACCTCCCATTTTAAGCCTTCACAGATACTGAAAATCTATCAAATTAAAGACTCAGGACTCCCGATTTGCACACTTTTGGCTCACCCACTTCATTTTTCTTAGGGTTTTTAGACCGATTTGAACCAAACCCACCGGCATCTTTGTTAAAGCACGCTTGAAAGGTATTTAAATTTACATTCTACACGTCATTTCCAACCTCTTGACGAGGACAGCTTGAAAATCTCGTTAAGCTAAAGCTTCAAAAAACCTAAAAACAAGCTCAGTCGAATCTGAGGACCAAATAATCATTATTTGCACATTTATTTTACTATCTTGCATTTTATTTTATTATCGCCAGCAGTTAAGAAATTATTGTGATTGTGTGGTGAGACTGGCAACTTGCATGATGATTGAATAATCTCTGCTTTGTTTTGCTTATAATAAACTGTCATTTTGCATTCTTTAGCTCAAAAAATGTAAAAAATCACAAAAATATTATTATTTTTAAATCTGCATTTTTATTTCCAAAAAATATAAAATTCATCATTTTTCATATAATTTTTGCATTTTATTGATAAAAATCATATTTTTACATCGTAACCATCATTTTCACATCATTTTTATAGCTTTATGTAAAAAATTATCATTTTTCACATACAGTATGTATTTTGCATCTAGTAAATATCAACATCATCATTTTGGATGATTCTCACATTTTTAACATAAAAATCATATTTTGAGCATAAATTTCACATTTTTAACATAAAAATCATACTTGTGCATTTGCATTAGAACTACACTTTTTCACTTATCAAACACGAAAATAAGTATTTTCTACATTTTGCATCAAAATACATTCAATAATGTGAAAGCTCATATTTCTGAGCTAGAGCCTCCATTTCATGGTCTAATAATGCAACCATGCATTTTTTGTTATTTCTCTACTATTTAGGAATATTTCATAATAATTCCTGCAAGTGCACACAACTGCAATTATATGAATCTATCTGCTTATTCATTGATCGAATACCTCATGCTTAATTGTTGTCCTAGTGGATGAATGGATGGAATTGCATATAGTTGTGCTAACCTCTGTTTTACAAGTGTATTTCTAGATTAGGACTAGATTTACATTTTTCGCACTTTTTTCTCTTTCGTATGTATTTACTAGGGAAGCCTTGTAAATAATTGTAAATAATTATTTACCTTTCATTATTATCATGTGCTTGTGTGAATGTGCATATATCAAATGTCATTGTCGAAACTAGGGTGCTGCGATAGCCATATATCGAGTATTGTATAATGAGAACTAGCCAAAAAGTATATGCGATCTCCCGAACCTAGAATCTCTGCCGGGGACGATACTCGTTGAGTGACCCGATGTCGTCCCTTTCATCTTTTCCTGATTTTCTAAAAATCAGGTGGTGACTCCACAAACACAAAGCGTCTCACATCCCTCCGAGACTAATCATTTGTCCCTACCCTGTAAATGGAACGGATGTCCCATTCGATAAAGTTGTCATAACCAATTGCAAAACTTTCATTAGGTCGCTCACAGCTCTTAAAAGAGAGTATGAGTATCCAAAAGACCCTTTATGAGGTATCCACACTTAGTAGTACAGAATAGGTGGGAGATACCATAATTAGGGCTATTATTTTAATTTTTGAGTTTCTAAGCTTTATATTAAGTGAAGATTGTTATAGCTAGACAGTTAAAGCTAAGAAATAAGTTGAGTTCTTCTTAAAAATAGGTTTTTTCACATTTTTCTTGAGGGAGTGTGGGGGAGTTGATAAGTGCAAAAAATAGTAGATTATGTGCACTAATTAGTTGAGTTTTTAGGTATCAAAGTGTCTAGTTTAGTCTTAAATATTCGCATTATTGCTCAAATTCCCTAGAATTTAGGATTTTAGAGGTTTTTAGGATTTTATTCAATTTTGTTTGTTTTAGCTTAATATTGATGTTTTGATGTTGATTAGCTAGGTGTGCTCAAGTTTGGATCAATGCAAGTGGAATCCACGCTAGAACTTGAAGAGGAAAGCTTAAAATCTTCACGAAATAAAAGGCATGCACAGCCATGCACATGGTTGTGCATGGCCATACCTGATTCTAGAAAATTCACTTTACATGATGCAACTGATGCACAGTCATCCACACCCTGGTCCAAATATTGTCAGAAGCCTGCAGAGGCACAATATTGCACTAGAAAGTGCATAGCCACACCTGATTTGAAGACTTCAGTAGGACCAGCAATGCACAATTATGCATATCATAGTGCATAGCCATGCACTTCAATCTTTTCTAATTTTGGAAGTTTATTTTTAGGGTTTTTGGGAGACAATTATAAATAGCTTTTGTTTGCCTCTTTTCAAGAGGTTGGCTGGTTGAATATTCAAAGTTTTCTTATTTTCATTATTCAACAAAAAGAATTTTATCTTAATTTTGTTTTCTATTTATGGTTTATCAAGAATGGAGAGTTGAAGAATAATTGCAATCATATTCAAGAGAATAAGAATAAAAGGGGTTTTATCCTTCCAATTATTTTTTGTAATCTTATTATATTAATATAATGTTTATGTTTTTCATTCTCAATCTTTCTTCTTCTTATCTCTTTTCAAATTCCATGAGTAGCTAAATTAGTAATTGGGTTTTTTATACCCGGCTCAAGAATGGACTTAATTGGTTAAACTCTTTATCACTAAATCTAAAATCCATGATTATTATTGAACTTAATGCTCTCTTAGGCTTGATTACCCTAGGAATTGAACAAGACAATAGGGTGAGGTTAGAAGAATATCCTTATTGAGAATAAAATAATAATCTATTAATTTAATCACATTGGTCGAAAGACGATTTGGTTGTTAATATTCCTAGAAAAGCTTTGCTTCACTATTGAGAATAATTGATTGCTTGAGTAACTAGAGCTAATCACTTGGTTAGTTGTTATAATTAATAAATTATGTGAGTTCTCAGAAAAGACTTTTATATGTCTAAAAATGCTTAGGAAATGGAATAAATCTATAAGTGATAAGGAGATTAACATGACCTTTTAGATAAATTTGAGCCAGGGATAAAAGCCCTAACATTCATTAAATTAATAAATTTTATAGTAGTTAAATTGTGTTTTCTAGTTTAGTTTAAATTTTTAGTAATTTTTAGCAATAACCTCATTCGATCGTCTAGATAAATAAACATAAAAAGTAATCCAATAATCAACATCCACTCCCTGTGGGATCGGTATTTTTTTTACTACTTGGACGACTATGTATGCTTGCGGATTGTACACTTTGTTGGCGTGGTTGCTTTGATTGATAATTAAATGGAGTAATGCTCATTATATGTTTAATTAAATAGACTATAATATGTTAACATACCTGAGATAAATATACATATTAACACATTAAACTATAATATATACATGTTGAAGAGAGTAATTAGTTGGATTGGAGTGAAAAAGTCAAAGCATAATGTTAGCTTTAATTAGTACATATGATAGCCTAGATTAATGTAAATTAGTTTTATAACTAAAAATAGTCTTATGTATATTCTATATAAAATTGTACCCTTTAAACATTCAATACACAAAAAAAATAAAAGAATGAATAAGAACTTGCTATCATAGTATCAGAGCAGTAATCCTAGGGAATCAAAAAAAACCAAAAAATATAGCAGAACCAACTAACCTTATGGCATCTGGTGAAAAACTGGCTACTCCTATCTTAGATGAATTAATAGCCAAGATGCAATAAACATTAGTCTAGAACCTGACTCAGACTTCGACCACAACCATGATGTTTTCAGTACTCAAATTTGCATCAGATTAGATGGAACCAACTATACCCTATGGTCTCAAGTAATAAGGATGTACATAGCGGGCAAGGACAAGCTCGGGTATATTATTGGAGACATTTCATAACGTGAGCCAACAAATCCTACCTTCCAAAAGTGGAGAATAAAAAATACTATTCTAAAGAGATGACTGATAAACTCTATGGACCTAACACTGATTCAAAATTTCATCTGATGCCCTAAATAGGTAAAAATTCAATTAGTTTTTTTAATGGATCTGACACCTTACATGTGTATAAGCTAAAAAGGCAAGTAGCTCACATAAAGTAGGTTGGAGGATCCATCGAGTCATATTATAACAATATCCAAGGATTTTGGTAGGAGGTCAATTTTAGGCGATCGAACCTAATGAAGTGTGTTGAAGATATACAAATCTACAATGCCAACATACAAGAAAATAGGGTCTATACCTTCCTAGAAGGGTTAGATGACCGACTAGACAAGGTTTAGAGTGATGTACTATAATTACGACCATTTCCCATAGTCGATCAAGCCTATGCTTAGGTCCGAAGAGAAGATATTTAGCAAGCTGTTATGTTGAGCGGTATAGAGCCTATATGATACAAAACGCAGCAGAAATTTAAAATTTTTATCATAAACCTGAACCAGGATCCATATAATTTGATTAACTGATTGATTTAGGGTTTCCAAAAACCTTACCACAAATGCAAGAAGAGGTAAGATTACTGGAAGGGAGAGAGGAGGTTCACACCTGTGACATCCTACTTCGAGCTTTTCGCTTTCTTTGATCGGATTAAGATGTCTCCAAAAGGATGCATCTTCTATTAGTATCCACATGAACAGCCCTTGAATGAAAATGAATGTGTGTGTGCTAGCACCTTTCTTGATTGTCTCACAACTCAAGAACAAAAAAACTATGTGTTTCATTTTCTCAAAAGGGAGAGAAAACGAATTTAGGTGGCAGAAGTAAAAGGTATATGAAACCCTAGAGAATATGTTATATTTGTAGACCTCTTAATTAGGGTTTTACTTACTAAAACGAATTTTGGTAATTCCTCATTTAACAAAACATTTTTGGTATATTCCATTTATTTTAATTCTGATTTTTTTAAATACCAAATCAGAAATAATTTCCTATTTATTTAAGATAACCATTACCTTGTGTGTGTATATATATATGCATATACACACACACATACACACACACACACGTATATATATTTATTTCCACAGAGTTTTATTGGGCTTGGTAAACCCATATTCGTTTTGGGCCTATTCTAAGTGTGTGACCCTGTAGGTTCACATAACGTTGGCAGTGGGCCTGAAATCCCCATTTAGGCCCACATGTCATAAGTGGCCTCTAGCAAGACGTTATGACTACCCAAGTCATGTGAAGGCCGATAATCCAACATAACCTAATTTACAGTAAATATTATAGTCAATTTGTCACATGATATCTTAATTGAATATAAGGCATAGTTTATGTCATCCTTATATAATTCAATCATATTATTTCTTAATTCTAAGTAGACTGAGAATGATAACTCTTTATCAATTCACTTTAGCATGGCCATGCATTTTCCTCAGTCTATTTTATCAAGGGGCCCATAGATATCTTACTCAGATTAAATGAGGGACAAATTCCTTCTCAATCACTCACATTCCTAATATAACTCATTTCATATACAACAATCTATTTTATCATCCTATTAAAGACAATGTTAGATTATGTC
The DNA here is from genome assembly GCA_949634005.1 of Mallotus japonicus. Classification (NCBI taxonomy): domain Eukaryota; kingdom Viridiplantae; phylum Streptophyta; class Magnoliopsida; order Malpighiales; family Euphorbiaceae; genus Mallotus; species Mallotus japonicus. The sequence goes on from CATIWK010270611.1 coordinate 25,799, forward strand.
AAAATACAAAATAATCATATAGAAATCCATGGTGATTTCAAGATCAGAGGACTAAATTAATATTACTGTTATGAGAATTACTTATGACAATTATCTATGTAGTATTCTCTGGTGGGTTAATCCGGTACTTTATTTCCCAAATAAGTACCTATAAGTTGACTTAATATCTCATATTCATGATTAGTAAAACATAATCATCAGTCAACAACATACTAGTCTTAATACATTATTATGATTAGGGATAATTTGAATAGAACTCATATTTAATGTAAGGGTTTTACTATCAAGTCATATACTTATCATAACATAAAAATGATAATGAAAATGCTTCTTTATTAATAAAATGATAAAGTCAAAAAATGGTCATATATGATTGACCTAGTGCATATCACTAACACATGGTTGAACCTGGTTTGTAAATATCTAAACTCGACCAATCATCCGTGAATAATGGAAAAAGAAGGGAAAAGGACAAACTGAGGAAGGAAGGTGTACTCATTGTAAAAATACCAAACATACTTGAAAAACCTACTTTAAGTTGTACAAGTACCCCAAGTGGTGGCACGAGCTAAAAGATAAGAAGAAACACGAAGCTGATACAAATGGAAGATAATACCGAGCACATACATGAAGAAACTACCGTCACGTAGTATAAAGCAACCAATATCCTGAGAATACTCATGGGGTACAAATTCTAAGTCCATTTACTTTAAATTCTGTAAATGATTCTATTAGCCATAAATTGCCTTTCAAACATAATTAAGAAAAGCCACCAACTTAATACTTACCCAATCATGAAGAAAAACTGATTATTGCTTATTATGTATCCACTCAGAGATTCTCAGAACCTTTGAAAACCTTTATGCACAAGCTATCTACAAAGCATATTCCCCCATACTCTGCTAAAAGTATTAAACGACCCCAAATGGACCCGAGCAATAGTTAAAAAGATGATAGTCCTATAAAAGAATGGGACTTGGATTCTTGCTCCAAAACCAAAGGGAAAGAAAACTGTGGGATGCAAGTGGGTATTTTCCATTAAATATAATATTAGACAGATTAATAGAAATATACAAGGCAAGAATCTTAGCAAAAGGGTATACTCAAACCCATAGTATTGACTAACAAGAGACACTCTCTCTAATGGCAAAGCTAAATATAGAATGAGTTGTGTTGTCTCTTGCAGCAAATATGGACTGACCTCTTCATCAATTCCACATAAAGAATGCATTTCTATATGGGGACCTTGAGGAAGAGATATATATAGATATTCCACTAGGCTTCACTATCCCATCACAAGTTAAAGGAGTATGTAAATTGTAGAAGGCACTATATAATCTAAAACAATCTCCAAGAGTATAGTTTGGTTAGTTTTAGCTCCGTGATGAGAAAGCAAGGGTTCAAACAAAGTAACTCAGACCATACCTATTCTTGAAACACCGAGATGGAAAGATAACAACCCTAATTATCTATGTTGATGATATAATAATTAAGGGGATGATGAGGAGGAAATTTTAAACTTGCAAAAACACTTAGTAAATGAATTTAAAATGAAGAATTTTAGGGGATTAAAATACTTCTTAGGTATTGAAGTAGCTCAGTCAAGACAAGATATATTTCTATCCTAAAGGAAATATGTACTTGATCTCTTTATAGAAATTAGAATGCTAGACTGTAAGCCAGTAGATACATCTATAGCTCAAAATCATAGACTGGGGATCTATGAGAATCAAATACCAATAAACAAAGAGAGGTATCAACAACTGGTGGGAAAGTTAATCTACTTGTCCTATATTAGATCAGATATTGTGTATGCTCTAAGCCTTGGGAGCCAATTCATGCAAAATTCGAGTGAAGATCACATGAGGCAATAGTTCAAATTTTGCAATACTTGAAATCGTCTTAGGATAAGGGTCTTATGTTTAAAAAGCATGACCATCTAAATATCGATGGATGTAATGATGTTGACTGGCATGAAGTAGCTTAGATAGGAAGTCAACATCTAAGTACTTCACCTTTGTGGGAGGTAATCTAATGACTTAGAGAAGTAAAAAGCAAAAGGTTATTGTGTTATTAAGTGTGAAAGCCGAGTTCAAATGCATATCAAAAGGACTTTATGAGCCTTTTTTTTTATTGAGAAGGTTACTGAGCAAGATTAGTTATTCCTCCCGAGACTAAAATGAACTTATATTGTGATAACAAGGCAGCTATAAAGATTTCTAATAATTCAATTCAACATAATTGGACAAAACATATGGAGGTAGATTAGCACTTTATCAAAGAGAAACTTGAAGTCAAAATAATATGAATCCCTTTTGTAAAGTTTGAAGATCAGTTAGCGAATGTACTCACAATAGTTGTCTCAAACTGAGTATTCTATGACTCACCGGACAAGTTGGGCATTGATGACATCTATACACTAACTTAAGGGGGAGTGTTAAAATGAGTAATTAGCGGGATTGGAGTGAAAAAGTTAAATTATAATGTTAGCCTCAATTAGTATATGATGATAGTCTAGATTAATAAAATTAGTTTTATAACAAAAAAATAATAATCTTATGTACATTCTATATTAACTTATACCTTATAAACATTCAATACACACACACAAAATACAATTTACTCCCAAATAATAGCTTGCTGTTGATATATGGGTTAAATATTCTGGTGGTACCCAAACTTTCATTAAGTTTCAATTTGAGTACCAAACTTCTTTTTTTTTTTTTTTTTTTTTGTGACTGTTAGAGTATCCCACATTGAAAATGTACAAAGTAATAGAGGGTTTATAAGTGGTGTAGATTGAACCTTAACACAAGCCTATTGGTTTTTTGTTACATGGGCTCAACCCCATTTATAAATCCACACGTGTGTGCGTGGACCAACATTCTCGAGGCCTGTGGACTTGTTGACATGGTATCAGAGCCATTATCTCGGGCTCGTGTTTAAGACCTGGAGTTAGGTGCGGCCCGTCTGAGTTTAATACTCACATTCCTATGTGAGTCTGTTTGAGTTTAATACTCACATTCCTATGTGGGTCGTTGGGCTTAGCCCGTTTGTGTTTGGCAATTGTAACTGGTCCTCCAGGCCCAGTTACACTTGAGGGGGAGTGTTAGAGTATCCCACATTGAAAATGTGCAAAGTAATATAGGGTTTTATAAGTGGTATAGATTGGACCTTAACACAAGTCAATTGGTTTTGTGTTACATGGGCTCAACCCCATTTATAAATCCACACGTGTGTGCGTGGACCAACATTCTCGAGGCCTGTGGACTTGTTGACAGTGACCAAACTTTAAGTGTAAGATCATTGATTTGTGACCTTGTGGTTTTTTAATGACATGGCAACCGGTTAAAGCATATTTGGGTATATACCACATATCAGCTACGACGTTACATATTCAGTTATATTCACTTGATCCAGTCAGTTTGCCTAGTCAAGTGTTAGCCCCACATTCCATTTAACCTCATTATTTTTTTTCTTAACTCTAATTTACCTATTGTTCACTTACAATATTGATCTCTCCATATCTCTCGACTCTCCTCAACTATCATCATCGTTAGCGTTTTTTTTTTTTTTTTTTTTTTTTTGCCAATCACCACTATTTCTGTTTTTATTCTCTCTATTATTCATTATTATCATCATTTCAATAACTAAATATTTGTTAATGTCGCATACTGTTGTTCCAAAGTGTGACTGCCAAGAAGATGCTATGCTGAGGACATCTTGGACGAATTATAATCCTCGAAGGCGCTTTTTTAGCTGTCAAATATATGGGGTGAGCATGTAATTGTTTGACTTTGTGGTTTATGTTGTGAAATCGGGTTATTTGGGTGTTGTTTTTAATTTAATTTGGTTTTTTTTTAAATTGTTCGATTTGAATTTAATTGAGTATGTAATTGCTTGATTTGGTGGTTGATGTTGTGCAAACATTATTGTAATTGTAAAAGAAAGAATGAATTAAAAAAATATATTTATTGGAGGAATTCTTTTATTTTTAGATGAATGAAAGCTGTGATTTTTTTTTTTTAGTGATATGATGCGCCAATGTCAAATCAAGCTCAAAACGTGATACTTGGTTTAACATTGAGGTTTGTCAGAAGAAATGAAATTGAAAATAGGCAGTAGCTACAGATTTGGAAATGGTACTTTTTTTTCTTTGTATTGAGTATTTTCTTTGTTGAAAGTATTGAGTATTTTCTTTGTTGGTTATATGATTTGTGTTTGTAATTAATTGTGTCTGTAATTCATTGCGTCAGGTTAGTAGTAGAAATGTGGTTGTATTTTGCAATAAAGAATAATATACTTGCATTTTTTTTTAACAAAAGAATAATGTACCTGATTATATCATGTTAAAAAATACTATATTTCTTAACCTTTAGTCTCTCTCTCGCTATATATATATATATACACACACAGACACTAATGGTAGTGGCAAATAGAGCAGGTTTTTGGTTGCTTGTCTCAACCATCTTAACTTTTCACTATGCATGACAACTATAGAGGAAAAGAAAGGATAGATAATAAAAACTACGTATTTTACCATGTTTGTTAACTTAAAATTAATTAATAATGGAAAAATTATAAATATTTAAAAATAAAATAAAACTTTAAATTACAAAGTGTTTTGGTGTTGAAATATTTTACGTCTCAATTTGAAGTGTAATAAATTTCACCTTATATATAAGGGAAATAAGGAGAAATATTCCCTCTCAACTCCCTTACCCCTCTACTAACTTTTAAAGCCAAATAATACAAAATATAATTCTCCTCCTATTTTCTTATTTTCCCTTTATATTTCCCTCAATGGATGCATATATTTCCCTCCATGGATGCATATGCATCCATTGAGGGAAATATAAAGGGAAAAGAAGAAAATAGGAGGAGAATTATATTTTGTATTATTTGGCTAT
>CATIWK010270617.1:0-12450 GCA_949634005.1 Mallotus japonicus
TAGATTAATAGATTATGTAATTTTTTTTTCAGAATTTAATCTATTAATTTAAAAAAATTAATTAATTAAATATTGACCTATAAAATGTTGTAAACATATTAAAATCAAATTAATATATTATTCAAATAAAAATATTTCAAATTACTGAATTTGATTTTTTTTGTTGTTTGTTAATTATTGAGCTGTTAGTTTTAGAATTATGTTAAAAATTTGAAAAAAAATAATATTAATATGTAAACTAGAATATTTTTATAAAAAAAATTAATTAAATGAATAATTTATTATACAATTATTGAATCAAACAAAAATTTCAAAAATATAAATAATTTATTAAAAGTTGGTGAAAAAGTTAATAAAATAGCGACGGATTTCGAAATCCGTCGCTAATATAGCGACGGACTTTGAAATCCGTCGCTATATTTACTATATTAATTTTGTGAAAAATAAATTAATTAACCATAGCGACGGATTTCAAAATCCGTCGCTAATTTAGCGACGGAACACAAAATCCGTCGCTAAATTAGCGACGGATTATTTACTATATTAATTTTGTGAAAAATAAATTAATTAACCATAGCGACGGATTTGAATTTCCGTCGCTAAATTAAATCAATTTACTTTTTTTAAAGAATTCTGTCGCTAAGGTGGCTAATCCGTCGCTATTTTGCGACGGAAAATTCCGTCGCTAATTTCCGTCGCTAAATCAGCAAATTCTTGTAGTGAATAGACTTAGAGTCATTTAAATAAAATGGATTAAGAATTAGGCCCATTAGCTTTCTAGGCTCATTTATAAAATAAAACATGTAAATTTAGCCTATTTAAATAAAACTTGTAGATTAGACTAACATAGGGATTATGAGCTTGAATGATACATTGTTTATATGCTATTTCATGATTAGTTTGCCTTTGGGATTTATGGATATTCAAATTGGGTTTTATGAAATTGCATGTAAATAGAGGATAAAATAGTAATTAATAAAATAATTCTAAAAGAACACGAGACTAAGAGAAGTTAGTATTCCGAATCCAGAATTTCCTGGTTGTGGTGCTAGCTAGCTTTCTTTTAGAGAATCGAGTACCATCTCCGATTTTGTCCCAGTTATTACCCTGGGTGGCGACTCCATCATCTCCACGCTATGTCTATGTGATATAGTAGTGTGTTCCCTAGAGCCCTGAGTTCAAACAGTGTTGCGGTTACAAGAAACTTGGGCGTGCGCTAAACCCTGCCGTCTACAGTCGCTTTAAGGGGAGCAGTAGAGGCACTCCCCATGGAAACCCTCGAGCAGAAAGCGGGGGAAAGTAAACCAAAGCCAGTAGGGGAGATACGTGAATGGGAATTGTCTGAAAACATAAGGGTGAAGTTGGGGGCAGACATGGAAGAAGCAGTACGCTAGGAGGTCCTCCTAGTTCTAAGAGAGAAGGAGAATTCTTTTGCTTGGTCTCCAGAGGATATCCAGGGAGTCAATCCTAATATCATGACTCACAAACTGAACGTAGATCCGTAAGTAAAGCCAATAAAGCAAAAGAAGAGGAGACATGCACCAGAAAGGCAAATTGCCATTTCAGATGAAGTGGACAAACTCCTTAAAGCAGGTTTCATTAGGGAAGTGTACTACCTTGATTGGCTCTCTAATGTCGTTTTGGTTAAGAAGTCCAATGGAAAATGGAGAATGTGTGTTTATTTTACTGATCTAAACAGGGTGTGTCCAAAGGATAGTTATCCACTGCCGAGCATTGATCAACTTATGGATTCCACGACAGGGTACGAAATATACAGCTTCATGGATGCGTATGCTGGATATCACCAGATCAGAATGGACATGTGGGACGAGGAGAAAACATCCTTTATCACAGATAGAGGGACGTTTTGCTACAAGGCTATGCTGTTCTGTCTGAAGAATGCTGGTGCCACTTATTAAAGATTGGTAAACCGGATGTTCAAAGAGCAGATAGGGAAAATGGTGGAGGTATACATTGATGATATGATAGTGAAAAGTAAAAAGGGGAGTAGCCATGCCAGGGATTTGGAAGAGGCATTAGGAGTGTTGGGTAAATTTGGCATGAAGCTCAATCTAGAAAAATGCATTTTTGGGGTCAAAGCAGGGAAGTTCTTCGGTTTCATGATCTCTCAGAGAGGAATCGAAGCGAATTCGGAGAAAATACAAGCAATGATAGAGATGAAACCCCCTCAGTCCATCAGGGAAGTGCAGAGGCTGAACGGATGCATTACAGCACTTGAACGCTTCATTTCTTGTTATGTCAAAAGGTGTCTCCCGTTCTTTCAAGCATTGAAATGTCTGAAGAATTTCAAGTGGATGGATTAGTGCCAGAAAGCTTTTAAGGAACTGAAATCATTTCTCAGTTCTCCTCCCCTCCTCAACAGGCCAAAACAAGGTGAATCCTTGTACCTTTACTTGGCAGTAGCAGACGAAACAGTGGCATCGGTGTTAGTACTGGAAAAAGAGGAAGAGCATTTCCCGGTGTACTACATTAGTAAAACCCTCAAGGATGTGGAAATCAAGTATCCCAAAATTGAAAAGATGGGATTCGCCCTGATCGTATCTGTACGACGTTTGAGGCAGTATTTTGAGGCGCATCAGATAATAGTAAGAATAGATCAGCCGTTGTGAAAAATATTACAGAAGGCTGAAACATCTGGGAGAATTGTAGAATAGGCGACTAAAGTTGGGGGATATGGAATGAAGTACGAACCAAGGAAGTCCTTGAAAGCCCAGGTTTTGGTTGACTTTGTGGCAGAATGTGGGGAAGAGCAGAGCAAACCGGTTGGAATGAAACCTACCCCATGGCTCTTATATGTTGACGGAGCGACCGGCCCTAGGGGTGCTGGTGCAGGAGTAGTACTCAAAGGCCCAAGAGGAATCAAGATAAAATATGCCCTCATAATACAGTTCAAAGCCTCCAATAATGCAGCAGAATATGAGGCTATGATAGCTGGTTTGAGCTTAGCAAAGGAGATCAAGCCAGAAGCTTTGATTGTTTACAGTGACTCCCAGTTGGTAATTAATCAGATAGAGGGACGATTTACACCAAAGGATGAGGATATGCTCAAATACTTAGTAATGGCGACTAGGGTAGCAAATCAGCTTAGACAAGCGGGAACAGATCTTATGCTCAAACAAATCCCCAGAGAGTCTAACCAAGAGGCCGACGTGCTTTCCAAAAAAGCATATGAGGGCTATGACATACCGAGAGGGGTACTCCTAGAAGAACTGACAGGACCAACCACGGAGAACAACCGGAACATGCTAGTCATTAAGGTGGTTTGCTGGATGAAGCCTATTGTTGAGTGGCTAGACTCATCCTTACTCCCAGCAGATGAAGTGGAGGCTCAAAAAGTACGGAGAAATGCAGCAGCATATGCTATTGATGGGGATATCCTTTACAAAAGGTCGGCAACACATCCCTGGTTAAGATGCATCACTAGGGAAGATAGAGAGTATGTGCTCAGGGAAATCCATGAGGGAATTGGAGCAGCTCATGAAGCAGCAAGAATGGTAGTTCGGAAAGCATTACTGCAAGGCTATTATTGGCCTACTATGCAGGTGGATGCCAAGGAGCTCGTAACAAAATGTGAAAAATGCCAGTATCATGAAAGGTACAATCACTTGCCACCAGCGCAGCAACAGCCATTGGGTGTTGCCTAGCCGTTCGCACAGTGGGGAATGGATATCCTGGGTCCTTTTCCTCTAGCAAAAGGGCAGAAGAAGTTTTTGATTTTCGCCATAGATCATTTCACTAAATGGGTAGAAACAGAACTTGTTGCATCAATCACCCAAGCAAAGATAACAAGTTTTTTCTGGAAGAACGTAGTATGCAAATTTGGGATACCCAAGAGGCTGGTAACAGATAACGGGAAACAGTTTGATTATAGAGAGTTCAAAGAGTTTTGCCAAAACCTCCACATCAACTTTCACTTCACCTCAGTGGCATACCCCCAAACTAATGGAATGATGGAAGTGACAAACCGAATGCTGCTGCAGGGCATCAAGAAAAGGTTGGATCAGACCAAGGGAGAATGGGTAGAGGAATTATATAGTGTCTTATGGTCATATCATATAACTCCAAGAGAAAGCATAGGGCAAACCCCTTTTAAATTGGCATAGAGCGCGGAAGCTCTGGTTCCAACAGAGATAGGCATTCCCAGCTATCGGGTGGTTGCATATAATGAGAAAATTAATCATGAGGCCCTTCGCATGAACCTGTACTTGCTAGAGGAAACAAGGAAAGCAGCGGAAGTCAAAATGGCAGCTTGTAAACAGAAAATACGTCATTTCTATAATAAAAGAGTCAAGGAAAGATGTTTCCTCCCTGGAGACCTGGTACTAATCCGTGCAGACATCGCCAAGGGAAACGCTGGTGTGGGGAAGCTAGAACCTAACTGGCAAGGACCATACAAGGTAGCTGCAGCCCTCAGACCAGCCACCTACAAGCTGGAAGATGCCAATGATAAAAATATGCCCAGAACCTGGAATGCTTCGAACTTGAAAAAGTATCATCAGTAAGATAACTATGTTACAGTTATTTTAAATCATGTTTTTGCATTTTATCCTTTATGTTTGTAAGAAACTACTTTAGTATGATATAAAAAAAAGCATAAGACCATCGGGTGTAACTTGCCAACTTCTCTAATTTTTTGAGCTTTACAATAAATAAACCCCTCAGCACGACGCATCGCCTAAGAGGAGTTTCCTATAAATAAACCCCTCAGCGCGACACATCACCTGAGAGGAGTTTCCTATAAACAAAGCCCTCAGCGCGATGTATTTCCTGAGAGGAGTTTCCTATAAACAAACCCCTCAGTGCAACGCATCGCCTAAGAGGAGTTTCCTACTAATAAACCCCTCAGCACGACGCATCGCCTAAAAGAGTTTTCCTATTGGAAAATCCTTCAAAAGAACACATTATCCGCAAGGGGTCTCTATTTAAAAGCAAACCTGAGAGGAACCTGTTAATAGGACCTCAACATACATACTTCAAAATAAAAAATCTCATTTGGCTCCTTGGTATAATAAACCTAAGAGAAGCTAGAAAACATGAAATACGGAAGAATATGTGATTACCATTCTAAAATCACCTTGACACACTGTCCGCAAAGAATCTGAAATAAAAGTGAAACAAATGAATGGTTCCTACGACGCACCCTCACGATGCATCTAAAAGTCACATCAACAAAACAAAATGACTAAACAGATTGGCATAAGGTTGCCCATGGAATGCCAGACAGCATCCACAAGTTAATGTTAGAGAAGCTAGAAAATATGAAATACATAAGAATATGTGATTACCATTCTAAAATCACCTTGACACACTATCCGTAAAGAATCTGAAATAAAAGTGAAACAAACGAATGGTTCCTACGACGTACCCTCACAACGCATCTAAAAGTCACATCAACAAAACAAAATGACTAAACAGATTGGCATAAGGTTGTCCATGGAAGAGCCATACAACGTCCACAAGTTAATGTTAGAGAAGCTAGAAAACATGAAATATGAAAGAATATGTGATTACCATTCTAAAATCACCTTGACACACTGTCCAGAAAGAATCCGAAATAAAAGCGAAACAAATGAATGGTTCCTACGACGCATCTAAAAGTCACATCAATAAAACAAAATGACTAAAAAAATTGGCATAAGGTTGCCCATGGAAGCGCTAGACAGCATCCACAAGTTAATGTTCATACGTTCAAAGAAAAGCAAAGTACCCTTACACCTCCACCCTTATGGAGTTTGAAATTTCAGAAATATTATTTAAACTTGCCATGAACCGGCAAAGAAAAGCTACCATAGAAATTGTTCAAAAATAAAGGAGAATCAATGGGGTTTCAGGCCTTCAATCTAGGAATGATCCACAACGGGAAAGCGCCCTTCTAACTCCTCAGTAAATTGCTTCTTAGCATCCGCATATAAGGCCCCATATTTACACATAATCCTATCAAAGTCAGCCTCCAGCTTAGTCAAAGAAGCCTTGGATTCATGAAGAGAGTGCTAGAGGGATTCCCCTTTCAATTTCAGCTCTTGATTTTTCTCTATCAGCTCGCGGTTGTGCCCATCTAAAGTTTTGACTTACTTTTCCAGCATAGAAATGCGGTTCTGATTTGCCAAAGAAAAGCTCTTCATTTCCTTGGCATGCTGCTCCTTCAAGTGAGCAGGTTCTCCTGTCAGCTCCGTATTACGTTTGCGCAAAGCGACAAGACGTTCGTCCATGCGCAAAGACAACTCCATTTGCTGAAAATAAAGACCCAAAAGTAAGAAAATAAAATAAAAGTATAAGAAAAAACAGAACTACTGTGAATAAATAGACGCACTTTAATAGCTAGAAGCCGTTGTTGGCATCTGAAGTCAATATCCAACTTCACAGGGCTCCGTAAATCCTCATCATTGGGAAGGAGGCACATCCGGGCTAAATCAGCACTGACACCGGGAGACTGAACTGAGTAATCACCATATTTTTTGTGTTTTTTAGCCAGCTGAGTATGAAGTTCCTGAATCACTCCAGCCACCACTTCCTCCGGTTTTCCCTTAGAGGAACCCTCACCATGAACCTCCAAAGGAAGAGATCCCGAACGGTGACGTTTGGGAAAAGGTGCATCCTTGTCAGGAGAATCTAGCATCACCACATCCACAGGATCACTGAGCAATTTGACGTTCCCCTCAATGACAGGGGCAGAGGAATTAGTCCCTTTAGCCTCCGGAACAAGGGAAGGTGGCGTATCAGTAGTAGACGGACCCTTGAGCAAATCCTTCAAAGATTTCCCTACAAAAAATAAAGAAGACATTAGAAAGCAAATCCTTCAAGGATTTCCTTTAAGAGAAAAGGAAGAAAAAGGGTTAAGTTATAAATCAAGCACAAATACAGAATAAGGTAACATATCCCACAGACCCTTCAAGCGACCAATGATTCGGCCACAGTCAAAGCATTCTCCTCTAACGCGAGACTGTAAAATTTTGAGTTTTTTCTCCTCCTCATCTGATAGTTCTATTTTTCCGTCTCCTTTAAAGGTGTCGTCAACCCATATACGAGGAAGATCACCCTATCCATCTGGATTGGTCACCACGAAAAAGCTTTTGAACCAAGACTTCCTGACTTTGGGACATCCCGTAAATAATGCTCTGTTGGCGCGACCAGATAAGTGCCAATACTGGCTTTTCTTACTAAACATGAAAAATATTGAAAAATGTTCAAATTAGGCTCAAAGCCTACCTGTTCACACATCGCAATAAAAGCATGTCAAGAACATCAAGCTATTTGGGGTAATTTGGCTCATGCATACTCCATATGTTGTAAGGAAAGCCACCATGAAAGGATGAAGGGGAAACACAGACCACCCTGAAGAGGATATATAACCATGTGTTTGTCCTTCAACACGAAATTATTGCGGTAACCTTTTGGCACACTGAGTTCGTATTCTCCTGGGCTATTATACTCCTCCTTCAACTCCGCCAAATGGTTAGGCGTCACGTTGGAACGAATAGAACTCACTGAGGAAACTTCCAAAACCCCCTGACTCATGCACCCACTATCATCGTCAGTGGGTGTACCATCCCTCCGGCGAAGATGACGTGATGTCACCCGGCCCCGAGAAGCGTGAGACATACTGGAGTGGGAATCGTCATGAGCAGATCCCCCTCTCCCTTTTAAAGATTTTTCGGCGATATTTACACCGGAATGACTCACTATAGTGAAAGACAATATACCATGCATAAATCAACAGCAAAACAGACACAAAGATAGCAAGAAAATCACATGGCAACATCACCAAACAACAATAAAAGACAAGAATGACGGTAAAAAGAGAAAAAGCAAAGAATTTACAGAAGCTCGTTCATCGATAGTCACAAACAAAGGGAACGATGCTAAAAAAAAGGCGGAGAAGAAGAAAGGGAGCATGGGAGTACCTCTTCTTAACGACATAATAAGCAAACGAAAAAGAGTCAGCACCAGCTAGAATCACAGACACAAATCACAGCAACAAGCAAGAAGAGCAATAAAAATCTCTAGCAAGAAGATGAAGCTATCAAAGAGAAACTACTTTTGAAGGAAAACAAAAAAGGAAAAAGAGAAGAAGGGGGTTGGTGAAATTTAATAAGCTTAATGATGAGCCCTATTTAATGACGCAAATCATAAATGGAAAAATTTTTGAAAATAGCAAAAAGAGGGGTAGTGGCAACTGAAAAGACGTGATGGATGAGACATGAACAGGCGGTTAACACGAACCGAAACTGCCCCTCAGTAACTACACGCCACGTACTAAGGAGCAATAAACCACAAAGTTATGCTTCCACGAGATGCATCATGAAGGTACATCAACTAGACACTTTGACAAGGAGTTGAACATAACTGATCAACACTTCAGGGGGGAACCCTGATACCAAAGCATGGATTTGGCCCAGGAAAACGGAGCCCAGCCAAGCCCCTATAAGCAGATACTGTTCTTCTTCTTCCTCGCCATTCTTCACCTCCAAGGCACCTGTATCAACACAAAAAAAAAATAGTTAGAGAATGATAATGACAGCTAACAAATATGAGCCAGCAACCAACAAGCACATGACACGTCAACATTGATAGTACAGAGAAATCATCTCGGTATGCCTGCAAAGATTCCATGGCAACGCCCAAATTGCCTGTACCTTACCAACGCCCGCACACTGACAGACCTCCCATGATACAAGGGCAGTGTTCCCTAACAAACAGTGCCAGCTCACTAAGGCCAACTGGCAAGGGAGGTACACGATCGAGATTAGAGGGCAAACCACCTGAACAAAGCTCACCATGAATCACCGAATGACACATGGCGTCGGGGTAAGGATATATATAGATACCCATACATAGTAGTAAGAGAGGTAACACACCAAAAAACCCTACCAAAACCCTAAACCTTTCTAAAGTTTCTCCATCTTCTCTCATGCCTGACTTGACCGTCGAAGACGGTTTGTTGGGATCCCGCCCAGCAAAGCTTCTTCACCGGCTTCTGTTTTGTAGGTATCTTGCAGCCTGGAAACGAACCGAGCATATCACTAAGAATTGTAGTGTAGATGATGGCATTGAGAAAGGAACAATAGACGACAATGTAAATGGAGATGATGGAGCCGTTGATTGATTCTACTTTTATGTGAGCATTGCACCTGGATTTGTGATTGGCTTCTGGGCAGTAATTGGTCCTTTGGTGTTTAACAGAAGATGGAGGAATTTATACTTCAAATTTCTGAATGATGTGTGGAATAAAGTTTTGGGTGTGGTTTCATGTATATATTGTGAGAGTTGTAAATCGTCAAGGTGCCTAAAGTACCATCAAAAATAAAAAAAAATATATGGGCAGAATGTGTTTTGTATGTGAACTAAAATATGCTTGAATGAGAGTTTTTTTAACATTATGTTGTAATGTAATTGCTGTATAATTTAAAATTTTTAGAGTGCATTTAATAAATCCATCGTTGATTTTTTTTTAGAGAGAGAATAAATCCATCTTTGATTAAGTCAAAGCATATGAGGTACTTCTCTTGGTGGCCTTATTAGATTGTTACACGGTGAACTTTATGGAGGAAATTCCAAAAACACCATTGTTGATTGCCTCTCTTGCAAATATATTTCAAAGGTAAACTTTTATAAACTCAAACGTTTTTGATGGATTGAGATGTGCATGAGCATGAAATGTCAAAGCAATTGACTAAACATGCAAAATAATTTCATGATGTTAGAAATTTTCACAAGAAACGACAATCAATCAAGTCTCACTCATATTTCCTGGTTATTTTTTTTTCTAGAAATGCACTTCCTGGACATTTCTGAGCGGATTAAACCTTTTTTTGGCGTCAACTAAAACGCCAGGAAGCAGAAATTTTTAGAAGATTAAATACTCCATAGATTGTGGCATTTAACTAAGTTCAAGAAAAGAAAAATGAGTATAATTACAGGTGAAATTCTTTTGCTTTGGCTCCTCTTCCTAGCAACTATGATTAATCTCTGCCAAGGAAACTTTAGTAGTGCTGGCTGCATTCAGAGTGAAAGAGAAATTGCACAGAGTTGTCCACTCTGGGCCTCAGTGAAAATGAATTGGTAAGAAATATTCCAAGATGGATCGAAGAAACATTTCCAAACATGGTGATCCTCAGTCTTCGAGGTTATATACACTCGTGATACACAACTTTATGTCTTAATCCCATAATAATACCCAACATTCAACTTGTCCCTTAAAATCCTCCAACATTTACACTATGTTTAGAAAGAGAGAAAAATATGAAGGAAAATAATGTTATTTTTATTTTCTCCTTTTTCCTCTCTCATATTTGGATTTGAAGGAAAATAATATAGGGATGAAGGAAAGTTGTATTTTTTTTTATTGGGAAGATAAAATATTTAAAAAAAAAGAAAATAAGTGTATGATATATTTACTTTTATGACCTCACCTAAAAAATAATACTTACTACAAACCTTTTATTTTTTTTATTTTTTTGATGAACTTTTTTTTTTTTGAGAAATCCAATTTAATAAAAATAGTATGTATAAAATTGAAATATTTATGGAGCTGTGAAGAACAGTCGAAGAGGAAAAAAAAAATGAAGAACATATGTGAAGTACACGATATGTGAAGAGAAAAAAAATGAAGGTAAAATTGTCAAATAAGATGTATAGTAGCTTTTACCTCATTTTTTCCTACTCTCTCTCCAATTTGGAGAGACAACGGGGAGAGGAAAATATAGCTTATTTTCCTTCCTCCCCCATTTTTCTCTCCTCAAACTAAACAAGAAAAAACACTTTTCCTCCCCCATTTTCCTCTCTTATTTTCCTTCCTCCCCTTTTTCCTCCTTTCCAAACACACCCTTAATTTAAGTGGTACTAAACCATTCATTGTCATTATTTATCGGTGGTTGATGATGATGTGGAGCTTACTGATACGTCTGGAGAAATTTTTTTTTTTTGCCAAAATTTGCACCTGGAAAGGTGCCATCCCAGCTTCCTCTGTAAAAAAAAAAAAAAATTGCGAACCTCACCTGGAAATTCCCCTGCTTCTTATCCATCGTCACTCTTTTCTTCTTCATCATCCACTTTTTTTGCTAAGTCTCCAGTATCATAGTTTCTAAAATCGATGCAAAAAATATCAAAAGGGCACTATTTGGTAATTAAAATCTTATTTTATTGCAGCACCTTCGGTATTTGCTGACAAAGTAAAATTGAATGCTGTTATCCAATGTCCAAGCATAGTAACCAATTTCCTCCATTATTATCTCCATCCACACATAGTACTGCTTCTTCTTCTCCTTCAAAATTACCTACACAATCACTGCCATCAATCGCTCCTACAACGCCACCACCCACTGCCACTACCCATCTCCAACTGGGTCTCCTCCAGTTTTATCCCTATCGTTTCCACCATCCTCTATTTCCGCTCCCACTGCAACTCGTAGAGGTTGCTCCAACTTTGGGTCTCGCTTTTAGCTAGCCAATCTCGGAGTATTTAGTTACTACAGCAACACCATAGGTTTTGCCTAGCATCCCTTCGAGTTCAACCACACCATATATTCTCCAATGGCTTTTCCTACCACAAGCAGTCCCCAGAGTCCTACTCGAGTGCGTTTGTCACCGGAAACTACCGAAATTCTGGTTAAAGATGATTGGGGTATTGGATTCATGTATGAAAATCAGGTTATTTTGAGTGGGTTGTTGGCTATTGGGCGTATGTTCGATTTAGTGAATTTTTTTGGGATGTTTACCAAAATACTCGAAAAAAAAAGGTGCCAAAACATCAAATACTCCCAACTTTTTAAAATATTATTTTTTAAAAAATTTTCACGTGAGCCTTTTTTAATATTTCCGTCACTTTTGTTCTTCACCTAGAAGGAAGGTGAGAGAGCTCAGGGCCTAACACACACATTCCAATAAAGGTATCTCCCCACTACTACTACTACTAGATCTGCAGTGGCTTCATTCTACAATTTCCTCTTTTACCAACATCTCATTCTTTACTCCTATCTCACTCTCACTCCCACACGTGGCCTACACAATCTCTCCCTCTTATTATATTTCTTATATTATTAATTTTATTTTATTTTTTACTTATTTTTTTAATTTTCTACTATAAAAAATAAAAAGACTAAAATTTAAATCTTATTCTCTATGTCTAACTATGTTTATACTTTTTGTCAATTTTAAAATTATATATTTTTACAGACAATTTTCAATTTTATTTCCTTGAATTGTTTTTTAGAAATGCATGCAATGCTAGGGTGTTTAATGATACTGTTGACTTATCTCTATTATTATTATTATTATTAGATGTGAAGCTATCACTTCAACTCAAAAACTTTTCCATAGCATTTCATCTATTGACAGTTGGCGAATAACATATTTTTGCAACACATATTGAAAACAAAAATTTGCAAGAAAAAATGGATGTAGTAATATTTCAAATTTCTTTCCTTGAATTGT
>CATIWK010270658.1:0-17262 GCA_949634005.1 Mallotus japonicus
ATGTCCACGATCTCTTGAGATTCATAACTTGTAATCTCAGGTTACTCCCTCCATTAAAACATACAAAAACGACAAAATGAATGATTAGTGTAAAATAAAGCAAAAGAAAGAAGAATAAGAAGAAGAAGAAGAAATAAAACAGAAATAAACAAAGCAAAGTAATCAAGCAAAAAATCAAACACTAATGCAGATGCTGTATTGATAGCTCCTCAGAGTATAGGTGATTTGCACCATTTGAATATTGGAATTCACCTAGAATATTGGACTTCAATTATCTCTTTAGGCGACCGTGTCTCTTTAGATTAGTTCAAGAACTCTCTTTGTGTGTTAAAATTCTTTTCGCAGAAGACTTTAGAAAAAGATGAAGAGAAAAGCTTTTGATTTAGTTTTGCAGAAAACCTCCTTCTCGCTCCTTAATCTCAGTCAAAAGAAAATCCCCGGTTTAAAGAAAATCTCCAATTTTAAGCTCTGGATCCCCAAATCTCAGTCCTCCCTTTCAGCAGACTTAGTCTTGGTTTTTATAGAGGCCAGAAAAAAACCCTAACAGAGTCATGTTAGACTCTACTGCATTCAGGAGATTGAGTTCCTCCTGTGAGGGACTCTCTCTCGCTGATAACTTCAGTGATTAATGAAGAATTAATCACCTGCAGACTTCAATATCTCGTTACTGAACCAATCAGAGCTGAGATACTGAGTTTTACATGCGTTAAAACACTGAAAAATTCGAAAACAACGCGTTAAAATCCAGACCCGAAGTCCAGATTGCCGATCGGTAATCTAGAATTCCGGTCGGAATTCTGGATTTTCGATCGGAAATCCATTATTCCGATTCAATTTTTTTTTAACATTTAATTACAAAAGGTCCCTTTAAAAACCAAAACCTTTCAATTGAGTCCTTAAACATACTTTAGGAACATAATCAAGCCTCTTTGAGATTTCGAACTCAAACATCCCGAGACTCATTTTTAATTTTCTCATCATTGGAGTTCTCTGTCGCATCAATGCTCGGCTATCCCGAAATTGGGTGTCTACAACAAGCACCAATTTTAAAGTTTTATAATCACACTTAGGGTCATATACAACTATTCTCTTCCTTAGCCTCTTTAAATTCTCATCCATATTCTCTTCCTCACTTGTACCAATAAAATTCACATCACCATCTGATTCACCATAATCACTAAGGCATTGGTCATCATTTTCATCCCCTCTTACTGCTTCATCCTTACTAACAATCTTTTATAGCCTAGAATTTGTGGCAAACATATCAGCCACCTCATCAACAAAAACATATCTTCTATACTTTGCTTTATTATGTCTAGCCTCAATGTATTCTTCATCATCTCACATTTCATTGCCATCTAAACTATCATCTGTGTCACTTTTGCCAACTGGTTCATAGTCAGGGTCCATCTCGGAGTCATATTCCCCAGCCTCATGCTTTATAACATCACTTGCCTCCTCAACAATAGTATTCTCATCCCTAACCTCTTATACACTAACTTCACCGCCATTTTCTACCTGGTCTTCAACATCCTCCATATTATGAGGCTCGTCTTCTGTATCAGTTATGTTAGCCTTTTTGTCATTATAAACTCTCACATCAACATCTATAAACTTTGAATAATCTACAAACACTTGTACCATTCCATTGCCTTGTACCATATGCTGCAATATTTCAAGCAACTACTTTTCATCATGCATTTCTCTAATAAAGTGTGATCAAGTTTAAAGTAAAAAATAAAGTGTGATCAAGTTTAAGTGCATCAATTCTAAATGTTGATAGTCTAATTGCACCAAAATAAATAGACATTATAGGCATTTGCACCCATTGCTTAATTTTTCCATTTTAAAAACATTTGGCGTTTAAATGTATGAAAAGCAAACATGTATTCAATAATACTTTTAAAGAAAGGTTAAAGAAATTTTATACCTTCTTGGATTTTTGGGCGTATGTTTTGTGAAAGCGCCCTGAACCCTTGACCAATAAATAACCAAACTCAACAACAACATAAATGATTAAGATAATTAAGGCATGGCATATGCCAAAAGACCTAAATACATAACCAAAAAAGGAAAATCAGAATAACTAATTAAAGACAAACAGAAAGAGAGACATACGATATGAACACTGGGAGACATTTCTTTCCTTCTTTTTTTTTTTTTCCAACTAAATGCTTTTTAGGTAATTTAATTAGATTTTCAAATTCTTTCAAATTCCCCTACGAAAATTTGACTCAGTTAACTTATACATTGATATTGTTTAAAGGATCATTGAGTCAGTCTCTGCATCTCATTTTGATCATTTAGGGTCTCAATGAGAAGGGGAGGAGCATACTGCGCCGTCCCTTGGTGCTCCTCTGAATCCTGACAGAAGGAAAGAATGATTGTATCTATTGACATCTCCACCACTGCAAAGAAGAGGGTTGCAACTATATACCCTAGAACCCAACAAACCTGCATAAACATAAGAGATTCAAATCACAAGTACAAATGTTTCTTTAGCATAATGAAAGTAACACTTAATGCCTGATAGCAGAAGCACGTAATGAAAATATAAGAAGGCTTATGTACTTGGCTTAAAAAGCTAAATGATATAAATACCTACCAACACAGGAAACAGTGGCGACGATATCTTGTTATGGGATGATTTATATCTGTGGGTATCCAACATGAAGAACGCGAAAACAGCACTTGAGAGGCTGACACACAATTTTCCAAGGAATAAAATCACATCTCCAATAACATTCACCCTCCCTATCCTAAGGATGTTGCTGACAATCAATTCCGTTGCAATAGAAGATGCCCTACAGAAGCTTTTACCCGTTATAGCTATCTGCAGAAGCCATAAGCAATAAAATTAATGAGAGTGAAATATTCGCATACATATTGAAAAGAAGTAAGAAATCAACTCTCTGATACCAGGACAAAGTGAGCGGAAATCACGGGACTAGGATAAAATAAAAGAACTGCAATGCTAACTTTCAG
The DNA here is from genome assembly GCA_949634005.1 of Mallotus japonicus. Taxonomy (NCBI): domain Eukaryota; kingdom Viridiplantae; phylum Streptophyta; class Magnoliopsida; order Malpighiales; family Euphorbiaceae; genus Mallotus; species Mallotus japonicus. Next base: position 2,986 of record CATIWK010270658.1, read on the forward strand.
TTTTCCTTGTATGCTCACTATAATTCCTCATTGTTACAGAGCATTGGTACTAGGGAATCCAAATACAGAAGCAATCCACAAAACAACTGTTTTAATTAGACAACAGTGGTGTTTTACATTACCATTATATAAGCATTGCGGTTAGCAGATTTTATGGTACACTCAACACATCTCAAGCAAAACCGAGAGGTATGATGCACCATCTTCCCAATCCCACCGTCAGGTGTAGTATTTGCAACTTTCAGTTTGCGACGAATTGATTCAAGCATAAAGCGGATTGATTCTACAAATGACACGATAAGGGAGCCGAGAGCAACAGACCCGAGGCTGTAACGCAAAAGCCGCTTCATAGAGGAAAAAACTGGAAGAAAAGGAATCTCTGGCTGCATTATGAGAGATTAAAAAAATAAATTAGTAAATTCTTGTGAAGAAAACATAGAAAAGACTTTAGGAAGATTATTTGTAAAATATCTAAAATACATCACAACTTGACTTGTTTGGTAGTTTTTAGGCCATATCTGGAACAAGAGGTTAAATGCAGTGAATTGTACGTGGATAGAGGTCAGAAAACTCTATCATGCAAATGACTGCACATTTTATTGACAACTATGCAAAAGATGATATGCAGTGCCAAAAACTCTGAACTTGCAAGAGAAAACAGATTAAAAGCAGGTTGAAGAACATTTGAATTGCAGTCAGATTAAGAAAGCTGCATCCTAATTACCATTTTATATTCAGATGGACAACTGGGTATAAATTGTCAAAACATATGAAACTACAAATACGGGAATGTTAAGGGGCAGGAATATCACCTAAGTGTTCAAATATAGTAATGGCTTAGCTTTTGATATAACAAAAGTCACAATATTACAATGGAGTCTTTTTACATTCTCACTCGAACATAAATTCAACTTTTTTTCTAAAGAAATAAATTTTGTGATCAAAGAGAGTATCTATTTCTTTGGACACTAAGTAGCCAAGTCCATGGTATAAAATCACTAAGAGTGATGCTATTGTAGGTTGTGTCCACTCAAAACAGCAAACCACAAAAATGATGAATCCACATTACAATTTCACATAATGTCTGAAGGACATATATGGCTTAGCAGCTTACCGATGTCTCACCACGAGCCCAATAATAGGAAGCCACAGAGCCCGCAATCACAGTTGCAGAGCATGCTATAAAAAATTGTGTAGCCCAATAACCTCCAAACAGGTGGAAAAAGATGGCAACTGCTATATGAGGAGTATAACGGATACTATAGCCACAGCAACTATCACAGTTAAGCCGTTTAGCTCCAAGATCATAGGCACAGCAGTTGGAATTGCACTCATTGTGGACAATCTGGCCAGAACTAAACAGATGAAAAGCAGCTGAAAACCAAAACATGTAAAAGATCCCAAGGACAGCATATGGTATGATTGGAAAAATTATGAGCGCCTGAACTTCTCCAATGACCTTGGCAGCAACCTAAATAAAGATCAAAACAACAAATTTATTCACCCAGGTTGAGACATTTTAGGAGCGCATTCTGGTTGTAGTGACAAAGGAATTATCATATGTTCAAATGCTTAGGAGCACCCTATTCAAGAACAACAGTCTTGTCAAATTTATTGTTTATATTAGAGATTTCTAGGAATCTTAATCTAATGATTAATTAGAAGTGGCATTTCACCACCCAAGAACAGCTATATCCAAAAAAAAAAAGGAGGGGGGGAAAGAGGAGAGATTGGGCGGGTTGTGTGGTTGGGTTTGATTGCCAAATTTGAATAAAGGTTCTGAGGCAAATATTCAGAAATTTGAAATCAAAACTAAGTGAAATCCTAGATGCCATTGACCTTGCTAGATATCCAATTCATAAAGATGTTCAACTATCCAGTACATCTCTATTGCATGATAGTCCAATAAATTGGCATCTTCTAAGCACAAATATGGTTAAGAGTTTTACATGGCTGGCCAAAACCTAAATAAATTTATTTGCAAATACATGTCACCTGCAGAATCTAGCGAGGGTGAGCAACATTTGTTATGTAGCTCAACCTCATCGAAGAATGTATATTTATGTACTTGCAGACTTCCTTATTGGATTCCAACAGTCAACAAGTGCAATTTATTCCACATGGAACCAACAAAAGACCCACTACTGTAACTCTGACAGAAATGTCTAAAAACTATTTATTCCTTGTTACATCTTTAAATTTAAATTTAACCCAAAACAATGTACTTACCTTGAGGACAGATGTTGCCATAAGAATGCGACGCACAATAGCAATTGATGTAAGGATGGCAACAACCATTATAAATGTCATCAGAACAGTAAACGCACGAAGATGATTTAGTTCCTGGAAATTGCAAACCATTAAAGTCAACGATAAGTTGCCCCTTTTTATTTATTTATTTTATTTTATTGAGGGGGGTGGTTAGCCAGTAATACAGTGCATGTAGAATACTAAAACTCACCCGTCCAGAAACATGGTAGTATGGATCATGCCGACCAATAATAGGAGAGATGGCATCATTCCCAATCCATCCAGCTAAAAAAGTAAATACAATAAATAAAATAAGGATCAGGTTTCCATAGAAGTTATTGTCATGCTCAAGAGACAGAAAATGAGAGCATTAATAGCTTGACTTTACTAAAATAATTAGGACTAAAGCAGAAGTTAACAGCATCAGAATAGCAAAACTCGAAGAAATGCAAGGCAATATATATCACCCACATACACTTCTAGCTCTTCATTTCACTATGTAAATTTTAGAAGCATGAAAATTCATGTGAAAAGGTGAAATTGAGAAAGACCGCCTAGCTAATATTCTACTAAGATGAAAGACGGTTCTTACAACTAAGAAAAGTAACAATAACAGAAAAGTATTGATTCAAAAACAGCTATCTGAAAAATTAACGAGGCTGAGCCAAATTAGAAAAATTTCAATTAGCTGAACATTAACAAAGTCCAAAAACATTTGCAACTATGTACCAGAGCATGGCTCAAACACATCATTTACCGTAACCAATAAAAAGCTCAAACACATCATTTACCAAAACCAGTACATAAGTCTTCCCACAGAGACCTGATTATAAAAGATTTTGGTTTAAGAATTTGCAGGAAATAAAGGATGAACTTCTGACCTTTCAAGTAGTAAAACATTGTTACTGATATTATGAGAACATCAAAGAGAGCAACTGTTATCCAAGGCATTGCAGCAACAAAATGCCGAATCATTAGCAGCCAAATCACTGACAAAAAAAGCGGCAACAGTCCCCCGCAAACTATTAGCACAGGCCAAGACTTTCCAATATCAGCCATGTACCTCTGCAAAATGTAAATAAAAATTGTCTCAATTGAAAAACAGTGTATGAAATTATTATGAACTATAAACAAACAGAAATATTAAGATAATCCATATAGGCACATGCAACATTAAGAGGCTCCAGCCATCAACGAACCTTAATGAAGTACAAGGTTACTTGAAGAGATTAACCATTATGGACTACAAGACTACCTAAAGAGGTTCACCATTATGAACTACAAGATCCCCTAAAGAGAATCACCAGTCTGAATGTTCAGTTAAGCATGTAAATGGAAAGGAATGGGGTTATCATAACTATCATATTTGTTTAAGAGTGTCAATTTACATCCCACTAAAAGTTACTAAAATTAAGAAGAATAAGACAAAATTTCAGCAATTGGACGACACTACTAGAAGAATGTATCAAGTGGACAAGTGCAACTCTTAACTAGAGTATACAAACATGGAAGATGTAAATAATTTACCTGCTTTTGGATGCCATGTAAAAATTATTCATGCCATAATTCCTCCCTTTTCTTTAAGTTACTTTAATTGCAGAATAAAGCAGAATGCAGTAACTTCATATTGGGAATTGCAACTTAATTGTTTTTCATAATAAAATTGTATGCGTAATCATTCTCAAGATGCAATACAAACAAAAGTTGCTTAACCTTCAACACAGATGAACGAGCATTGATGGACTTGTGTATGGATTTGTCTATTATAATGTCCTCATTGATGTTCACCCCACCCATTTGCTGCCAATGCCGCAATGATACATTCGATGCATGAGCAATAAATTGGCACCTCCAAAAAACTGAGATTAAGAAACAAAACAAACTTGTTATTCCACAACATCAGAAGTATAAAAACAGCACATGCCTAGACCTCCTTTCCTCAAAGCTAAATTTTAATTTTACACATGTGAATATCAACCTGATATGGAACAGGGTATTAAACGAATGTCTGTATGTCTTAAATTTTCCTAAGTATTGGAAAATTGAAACCATTGAACAAATTTCGCAAGGACAATTGTCAAAAAAAAAAAAAAAGAAAACACTTACCATTAGCACTAGGAAATATAATAGGGTAACAAGGACCCTGGAGTTGAAGGGAAGTGTTCCTCATTTCAGGAGTAAGAAACTCAAAATAATCATAATTCCTGTCAATCCAGTCATCCATCGACAGACGGATATCTCCATCTGGATAATCACACACCCAATTCAGTGCATCATCAGACGGGATGGGGCAATCCAACAAACATATACTCCTAGCATTCGCCAACTTGAATTGGCTGTTCTTCAAACCACTAAGATAAACCTGGTTTGGATTTAACCAATACATTAATTCCAATTCATGAAGATCTGGATTTGCATGTCTATCACCACAAATATTTCCTTTATAATCCAGCCCATAAGTAAGCCTGGTAATTCACAACACAGCCAATCATAATCATAAGCATAAAGAACTGAAATAGTTTATTTGACATAAAAAAAATAAATATAATCAAAATAATGCTTAAACATAATTCTACAGTGCACAAATTACAAGAAATATAATGTAGAAAACACAAACACTAGCTTGCAGATTAGAATGAGCAACCGGTTTCCATGACACCAGAATTTTTTGTCAAAAGAGTAGGTGAGGTTGGTTCATATGTGCACATGGGTAGATTTTTATTGCCAAGTAAGATCCTCACTCATGAAGTTTAAATTACATATTTATGCCTTTTAACCAGCACCTGATTGAAATGAAGAAGCAGAGGGAAAAACCAAAGATACACCAACATAAATGAGACAATTACAATGAATTTTGCAACAAAATAAGGCTATAAACCAATCAACAAGGAGAGGAACAAACCAAGTTTAAGTTTTTCCCTCTACATGAACTAGAACTAAAACCAGAAAGAATACTACCATGGAGAAAAGAACGTCAATCTAAAACCAAACGCAAAAAAATAAAAAAAATAAAAACTTAGTCGAGAACTTTCCTGGGCATATATGAAAAACAATCACAGAACATTGTGTGCAAGCATTAGCAAGTTCAAGGTAGTGGGAATTGATAATAATAAATGCATTGCTTATATTTCACTCCCAGTTAACAGAATCCCTCTAATCAAACTGCTAAAGATGATACAAATACTGCCCTACAAATTACAGCAATGAATCATTTAGTTCCTGAAAAATGTGAGGTAGAATACAATACAATGTTATCTTCCAATTGGACTTTTCTCTTAACATCCTTAGTTCATCATCTAGCACTCAAAACAGGGCACCAGAAACCATGAAAATCTCTGGTTAAACAAACATGTTTTCTTTCCTTTGATCGTCTTTCTCAACCACATAAACTAAAACTAGAATTTAAAAGAAAGAAAACAGGCTCTATTAACATGTGTAAGAGACCAAAAAAAAAAAAAGGAACCAAATTGAGATCAAATAAATACATAAAGAAAGATCTTTTAAACTTGTGAAAGCAGAAAAGAAACAATATTTACAAGAAATTGAATCTCAACCTTGAAAAAAAAAAGTAAATAAAAATTGCCAAAATCAGTAAATATCCAGTTGAAGTTAGAAGTGTATAAAGCTAACAAGCACAGGACACTAACCTTTTAGGGTTTCCTTGGTTAAATCCAAAGCTGGAGTTAACAATCATAGCAACCCAAAATGCAATAAAAATAACAAGAAATGCAACATCTCTGCATTTCCTGTTGTGTCTAATAATTCCACCAACTTGAGTACTCCCATCACTTGATGGGTACCTCCCTATTACTGGCCCTAAAGGTCCCCTCATCTCCTAAAACAGATTTGGGCAGTCACTGTTTATGTATTATATCTCTACCAAATTCTTCAACCACTGAGAGAGATAAAAGAATGAAAAAGATGGAGCCTTTTCTATCGAGGAAAAAGTACAGTGAGTAGTAGAGTGAAGCTCAAAGGTTGCTGTGTGTGAAAGCTGGAAGATGGGTTTTCTTTAGATTTGGAATATTTTTGGCAAATCCTGAGTTTAATTAATAAAAGGTAATGAGAATGGTTAGTTTAATAATCTTACTTTATTATCAAAAAAATAAATAAATAATCTAACCTTTGATTTTAGGACAAAGATATTATACTGTTGTTGTGTGTGTTTTTGTTTTTAAGATTTTCAGGTTTGCTTTACAGAATCCATGTCTTGTGGCTTTGGAGCTTGAGACTGTTTTTTCTGAACGGCTTGGCTTCTGCTTCTCAGCTATCTAAAGCACTGCCCATATTTTCTTTCTTAAAATTATTCTTTATATCTAAAATATTACATGCTATTAAATATATAATATAATATATAGTATTATAAATTCAACCACCATATATATTTTAAAAATAAATTCCTTCAAAAAAAATATTTTAAAAATAAATAAAAAATTTCTCAGAGATAAAAATTTTAATATAAGTTTTACTTTTTATCTCATGTAATAGGTAATTTTTTGTTTTTCAAAATATATTTTTTTTAATTTACCATTACAAAATAATTTTTTGAACCAAAAATATAGTACTTTTGGAGATACTAAATTAATTTCTTGCTATCCTCATTAGATTATGGGAGAATTGCTATTTCCCCACGTGTTTTGGCTTATTACACTATTTCATTCCTAATATTTGAAAAAATATTTATTCATCCCTGATATTTGCAACAATTAATACTCATTAGTTCTTCTGTAGGGATGAATTAACATTCATTAGTCCTTCTGTATGGATGAAATAATACATAATTTGTAAATGTCAGAGATGAATAAATATTTTTTCAAATATCAGAGATAAAGTAGTATAATAAACCAAAACTCAGGGGGAAATAGCAATTATCCATTAGATTATTGATGCCAAAATAAAATAAAAGGTTGGTGCAAATTATACATAAAAAGACGTGTTTGAACATAAATGATCATAAAGTCTGGCGGGGTGGGATGGGATAGGGGTGTGCAAACCTTTCGATTTGACCGAATTGAAAATCGAACCGATCCTATTTGGTTCGGTTCAGTTTATAAAAATAGATTTTTTAATTTTTTTGAATCGAATCGAATCGAATGGAATCTTTGGTTCGGTTTTCTACTAAAAAAATTATATTAACCGAATTGACCGAATTTTAATGATTTTTTATTTTTTTTAATTTTTAAATATTATAATAATGTAATAAAAAATAAAAAAATGATATTTTTGAAAAATTTTGATTGGTTAGGTTAGGTTCGGTTCGGCTTGATTCGATTTTGATCATATTTGATTCGGTTCAGTTAGATTTTACTGTTAGTTCTGTTCGATTTGGTTTTAATTTTGATAAATTCGGTTAATTCGGTTCGGTCAAAAAATACTCCAACACCGACCGAACCGACTGAATGCACACCCTTGGGGGGAAATGGTGAGATTGACCTTTGTTAGCAAGAGCATATGACTTGGTAAAAATAAATAAATAAATAAAGCGTATATGAATTTTCATTTTTAAATTCTTGAATCTTTACAACTAATGTCAACAATGTAAGATAAAAATTATATATATATATTACATATTTCTAATGCTATATAAACAAAATTATTAATTTTAATCGTATTTATTTTTAGGGAATATGGCCAAATATGACTCTAATATTTGACATGATTCTCACATTAATTTTTAATGTTGTTTGAGGTCTATTTATGCCCCTTATGCCATCATATTTAGTACATTAACCATAACTTATGAACGTTGTTAACTTCACCATTCACAATGCATGTGTTGCTTGTGAAGGATCTATTTAATTAATAAAAAAATAAAAAAACAACATTGTGAAAGGCAAAATAACGACTTCTTTTTCTTCTTCTTATCAAAACCTAGATCCTCAATTTGGAAAACCTAAAATCCTAAATTGCAAAATTGAAGAGAAGCAAACAATCAATGAGAGCATCAATATCTTCCTCGACAACAACAAGAAACAACAATAGATGATCTGAATATGATTATGAGGGGCCTGCCAAGTGTTGTGATTATATAATTAGAGGTATAGACTTAAAACTCCTTTAAAGATGTCATGAAGTAACAAAAAATGCAGGAAGAAGATTCTTCAGTTTTCACAATCATAGTGTAAGTTGTGGTTTTATTTATGTATAATGGTTTTTGTGAATTATTTTAAGAATAAAACCGACTAGTAAGATGCTTTTGTTTTAATGATTATATATAAATGGATCGAAATAAGAAGATTGGTTATGGGTAATTTGAGTGATATGATGGACTTATGAGTGAAAGGGCAAAATTTTTATTGAATGAGCTCAAGGAGGAGAAAAAACTACTCATAACACAGAAAATGGAGTTCAATAGGATGACAAGGTCCAACTTTGATCTTGATGTTGCTGATTCATGGTCAAAGGTAAGGGACCTAAAGAAAGCTTGGCTAATAAAGGTTGAAGAGTAAGAGAGTGAAAAAAAAAAAGTTTCATGCAGCATGTATTGTTGTTGTAGTACCTTGGGCCCTTGGCTTTTATTAATGTATATTGTAGTTTTTTTAAAAAAAATTGAGAGATTAAGTGCAATACGTTCTGTGTATAATGTTTATGCGTAAGGCATATTATGCATAATTCAAATTACTTTGAATGGTTCAAACTGCAATTATAATATATTAAAGCAATTGCAATAACAATTAAACGTGTCATGTTATTCAAATTGGTGCATAAAATAAGTAAAATAACGTTGAAGCAAAAATGAACCAGTGGAACAAAAATAAGAAGTAGAATTGAATAGAAAAGCATTATTAGCATTGTTCATTATATTAGTGATATACAATCTTCCTTAATCATCTATAAAAATATTTCAATAAGTTCCTGTGGGACTTGGTTTAATATTGATAATATCAAGTTCCTATAAAACTTCTTGTCAAGACCCAAAAACATTCACAAATTCATGTGGCAAATTCTATCTAAAAACTTACAAAATACTCTAGGTTTATAGAAGATTATCCCTTTTAATTTATATCCTAAAAATATTAAAATAACCAGTTAATTCATATAAGACTTTCCCTTGTTGTTCAGTTACCCAATTTATTGCTCCCTCTGTTGCTATAATTGTGTTGAAGTTATGGAGGGTTGCCCTTTCCATTATAGGCTTGGAGGTTAAAATGGTAAATTAGTAGTATATGTTACTTGGCTTCAGTCTCCTGTGAACTTTATAGTCCTTAAACACTATGAATATTGCTTGAGTTGTGATTCATTCTTTTGACTCTTTTTAATCTCTTTCTTATAAGAAATTGGAAACTTTCTGTTAGAACCTGCACTATCTCCACTCACATTTTGAGTGCCAAGTGTAATCACTCCCGTAGTTACCAACCAAGGTTGTCATTCCAATTGTAAGCATTAACAACAACAACACAAGAATAAGTAGAAAAATATGCATTATTGAATAAATGGAAAAACTTACATATAATGTGGTTGATTCTGTGTTTAAATTCATGTAACAACCATGTCTAGATGGGCTTTACCTTTTATTAATAATGGTTGTGCCACTCTGTGTGGACTCTCCAGAGAAAGTAGATCTTTTGGTACCTACTGTTGTCTCCTTATTGTGCCTGAAAAATCAATGAACATTATTACATTGCACAAATCTAAACTGTATATTAATGCATAAATAGACTCACATTTGATTCCTTATTAGGGCATTTAGACATGTGTCTATTTTGTTTACAAATGCCACATTTTTATAAGATTCCTATCTTAAAAATTCAAATGATGAAGGATTTTCTTTATGTGATGATCTGATCCTCTTCTTCCTTGATCTATTTAGCATTGATTTCATAAATGGAGGTTCAGTTGCCTCATATTCTTCACATTTCATAAATAACTTGCATGTTACAGGCAACATCAGATGCTCATAGGTTGCAACATGTATGGATTTATCATGGTACCAATTGGGCATATATAATAATAGATTCATCTTCAGGTAGTACATGGTAGGTATAGCATGGGCACATGGGATACCAATTAGTTCCTATGTCCTACAGGTGCATAACCGCTATCATGAACACAGTATATTTATCATTATTCTCGCTAATCTAAAATTCATCATCTCCATTAAGGACCACAACATGCTACCAATTAGATATTTAAAGATTTTTTAATTGCATTTAAATGAGATTATTTGGGACAAGATTGAAATTTAGCACATAAGAAAATACCAAATATGATATCCGGCCTATTAACAGTTAAGTAAAGAAGGAATCTGATCATATCTCTATTTCACTTTTCATCAATTAGCTTTCCACTCTTATCCATACCAAGCTTGGTTATGGTACTCATTAGAGTTTAGCTTGCCTGAGCTCTCTCCATTCTAAATTTCTTAATGATCTCCTGAGTGTATTTGATTTGGTTGATGAAGATCCCATTCTCACATTGCTTGATTTGCAATCTAAGAAAGAATTTGAGCTCACCCATCATGCTCACTCAAATTCTCTTTGCATAAGCTTAGCAAAATTCTCACACAAGCAATGATTAATAACACTTAATATAATGTCATCAACAAAAATTTACACAATAAACAAATCATTGTTGGATTTCTTTATGAGTAAAGTTACATCAACTTCTCATTTTGAGAATCCATTCTCTAAAAGAAAGTTGTTCAACATATCATACCAAGCTCTAAGAGCTTGTTTTAATCCATACAATGCTTTGATTAACTAAAAAACATGGTTTGAAAAATTATGACTTTCAAAATCCAAAGGTTGTTCAACATATACCTCCTCTTGAATAAAACCATTCAAATATGCACTCTTCACATCCATTTGAAGGAGTTTAAAATTCATGTAAGATGTAGATCGAGGTGAGCAATATAGTTAAGAAAAAGGGAAAAGGTGCATTTTAGCCCTTAATGTTTATACTCAGGCTCATATTTGCCCCTTATCTAAATTTAGGATTAAATAAATATAAATTTAATAAAAAGCTAAAATTTAAGCCCTTCTATTTAATTAAGCTTTAATAAACATTTTTAGTCAACTTTCAAGCTAACATGGTATTAATTGGGTTTCACACAATCTTTTTATAAAAATTTTAACAAATAAAATTATTTCATCTTTCCCAATTTTTCTTCTCATTATGATCATCTTCTTCATTGCTTTGGCCTATGCCACCTTTAACATCTCTCAAAGCTAAAATTTTAGTAAACAGACTACAAAGCGACACACTTGTGGAGTCATAACCATTGTTTCTTCACATTCTCGTCTCAACACTAAGATACATATTGACTTTTGTCTCACCATTGCTTTAGCTCTTTATACCCGGAGAAGATCCAATGCTTCTACAATTTCGATAATATATATAACAATTCATTAACTTATTTTGTGGACCAAAATGTAATTGATAGCCCTAAAAACATATGCCAATGGAGTAGTGAATCTAGCACCGACCCTTATCTCTAACTATAATGGTAATGTTACCTGGCCCTCATCACCATGCACTCTCATCTTCTATTTATTTACTTTACTCCATCATGCAAAACTAGAATGTCTCTGTTAAAGCAGTAACTCAACGCCTAGCTCAGGTCATGGCTTCTCAAACGGCTAATGATCAAGATGAAGATGATGTTAATGATTTAGGATTTTGATAATAGTAAACCTTCGGTTGTTGCCGCTTAAACTTTAATTCTATCTTATGTTTCTACTACTAGGATTAATAATAGATCTCCTTCACCTTCGATGCGATTTTATCTAACAAAGAGATGAGTGCCAAGAATAAGATATATTTATCAAATATCCAGTTTAGGTTGTTGAGACTAATCTGAATTAGCCATGTTCGAATGGAACAATATACAATTAGGTTAAAAATTTACTATAATACCGAAATTGATGAATTGGAATTAGGTTTAGGAGGAGAGAAAAATTGGAAAATAATTGTGAAAAGTGGAGAGCCAAAGTGCAGATTAAGGAAAGTTTTAAATGATTTGGAAATTAAGAGGTGTGGAAATAAGAAGAATTCTATGGAAAGGAGGTTGGAAAGATATGATAGTTGAGGAGATAGTATGGTGAGGCAACTGTTAGTTAAGATGATGAAAAAAATTTAAGAGATAAAATATGTTCTCTTCTTTTGCATAAAAAAAGGTTATGTGGGAACTAATTAGTGCCATGTTAACATAAATAGTTGACTAGTAACATCAGTTGAAGCTTAGATAAATATAAGGACCTAAATGTCAATTTTTATCAAATGTGTTCTTATTTGATCCCAAAAGTAGATAAGGGGCATATATAAACCTTAGTATAAACATTAAGGACTGAAATGCACATTTACCATAAGAAAGAGCATGATACAATATAACTTTCAAATGTGAGGGGACAAGTAGTACAATATGGTAAAACAAAGGGGTAAATGTATAGTGAAATGAAGGGATATTTATATTTAGTGTTCTCTCTCCACTGTGAGAGTGGAATTTCTAATAGCTCTCGATAGCCTCTTGATAATGGTCTTCCCTGTTGGTGTTTCAGCTTAACTATGGCCGAATTACACCTTCTCTTGCAGCTTCTACTGTGTTATTTCTGTTTGTTTCATCTCCAACATGTTTCCGCCTACTCTAGCCTTACCCACCATCACCATCTGCTGACTCAACTATGGCTTTCCCACCATGTCCCAACTCTCGACCCACCATGGATCACTACTACAAAGCTTCAAGGTCCACCCGCTTACCATCTCTTCACTCATCACCATTTCCTGATTCACCATGGCAATCTCACCTCCACCAGATCCACCACTAACCACCTCCCATCTGCTCTCCTGAAATCTCAACCATGGCTTTTTCGCCATGACCCATTTCCATTCATGATTTCTTCTGAAGATCCTCTAAGGAAATCAAGGTTTCAGTTAGTGAGAAGCTTTCTAACCTCAAGAATCCTGACAGCAAACTATCTTTAGTATACTTCAATCCAAATTTGGAGTCTTGCTAATGATCCCTAGGTACATGATCTAGGTACAAACACTCTCCTGCTTTCCTTTGGTACTGAAGTCAAATGGGTAAGTAGTCAACTTGCCTATGATCCATGGATTTATGCAGAAGCAGTAGATAGGATGCCTTTGCTTCGCTCTTCCTTCTCCTGCTAAAATTTGTGTAAACTCTGCTGCTCTCATAAAGAGCATTGAAAAACTCTCTCTGGAAGCTACTAACACACCTCAAATGGTGGCGCGTCCTTATCACCGCCTTGGTAGTGACTCAAGGAAATTTCCATGTCGTGTCGTGAAAGGAACCCTTACTGAAGACACTTTGAGTGACCCTACTGCTGCCACCAGAGCTCATGATAACTCTTGGGCATTTTACAATGCCTCCTCTGCTCAATGGGTAGTCAATCATATGGATCAACTTGCTAGCCATGATAACCAGCCTCTAGGCAACGCTTTTCATCAGATTTATATTGGTTTTTTAGAATTTTCTAAGATAACTTATGTGAAGTTGTCTTTTATTATGTTCATGCTTTGTGTTAGTCATACCAATTACTTCTACATATATTTTGGTAGGAGTTGTTTACTGACATCTCTTAGGGTTGAGTTCCCTGGCATGTATCCTGCTTTTAGTACCTAATGAATTTCCTTTGTTCAAAAAAAAAAAATTTTGTAGATAATTACTAATGAATTTATAGGTAAATACTAATAAATTTGTAGGCAATTACTAATGACTTTGTAGGAAAATACTAATGAATTTGTAGCCAATTACTAATGAATTTGTAGGTAAATACTAATGAATTTGTAGGCAATTGCTAATGAATTTGTAGGTAAATACTAATGAACTTGTAGGCAATTACTAATGAATTTGTAAGTAAATACTAATGAATTTGTAGGCAATTATTAATGAATTTGTAGGTAAATACTAACGAACTTGTAGGCAACTATTAATGAACTTGAGCTAAGTTTATAAGATAAAACATGTAAATTCATTAAATTTCACTTACAAATTCATTCATTTTCACTTGCAAATTCATTGGTCTTTTTGAACCTGAGTTATTTGGTTCTCTATCATTAATTTGTAGG
>CATIWK010270712.1:0-33667 GCA_949634005.1 Mallotus japonicus
GTGCTAGCTTTCTTTTAGAGAATCGAGTACCACCTCCGATTTTGTCCCAGTTATTACCCTGGGTGGCGACTCCATCATCTCCACACTATGTCTTTGTGATATAGTAGTGTGTTCCCTAAAGCCCTGAGCTTAAACAATGTCACGGTTGCAAGAAACTTGGGCGCGCGCTAAACCCGCCTTCTACAAGGACATTATGGACATTTTACTGCTGTAGTTTACCATTGATAGCCCTCATTCTCCACCTAAGATTACGTTAATGCCCTTTCTAGCCAAAACCACTTGGCTAGATTCTATCCGTTTAGCTTCACTCTAAAACAATTTAATTAAAACCATGAACCATTAGAATAAGCTGGTAAAAGGTATTTTCGTTTAAACGACTTCTCGAGTTCAAGTTGTAGTGTATGCAATAGCATTAAATTAATTGTTGAAACACTTAACATATAACTTTTGTCATTTTTATGATCCTATCCAGATTGAACTGAATCAATTAAAATTCAGTAGCCTTTAAATATTAGTGGTTCAAATCAAAAACTATTTAATTAATATATTTAAATTATTTTATTTTATTTATGTTTTAAAATAATTATTTATAGTTCTTGTATTGCATAAATTCACCACGAGTTACTTTTAAATTCAACAAACAAATCAGAAAAAAAGAAAGCTAAATTAAATAAGAAAATTAGGCAAGTTAAGCATCTAATCAAATTCCACAGGTATTCCAAAAGAGAAAAATATTGGCCATCTTTTTATAAGAAGAACAAACTACTTAAAAGTAATACAAGGTGAAATTCTCTTCGACCATTTCTATTTGAATACGCCATCTCAAAAATGATTGGTTTGAATTTCTTATTAAAGAGATTTCATCACTTAAAAGTGCTCCATTAATTTTTCTTCACTAATTCGAAGATAACGACGAGATAAGAAATTTTATACTCTAATAGTTTTGGACTATTAGTTGCATTAGTGATATATTGTTTGTGAATTCTTTTTTTCAAATTTACACATAAAAGAAGAGTATGTGAATTTATAGAATTTCTCCGATAAGAACTCCGATGCCTAAGTTGGTGTTTATGAGAAAATAAGTATAGAATGAATATAGCATAAAAAATGTTTAGAATGAGAAAAAATAAGAGATATACATAGAGATATGTTTAGCTCAAATCTGGTTGGATTTGAACTTTTATTATTGATAATCCTTTTCCTTAAAGGACTAGCTTTTCCTTATTGGGGGTAAAATAGATTACCACTTTTCATATGGTTTTATACTTCTTCATGGACTTTGAGTATTGAGCCTTCATCTTGCGCTTAAATAAGGATAAGGGTTATCAAGAGTCCCCCCACATATCGATCGGATATTTATGTCTGATTGATATGGAGTGATGTTGATCTTTGTATTATTTTGTTCATATACTTTAAAGCTGAGCTAAATATTGAATTGTGTATTGGAAAAAGTTAATGCGAGCACGAATAAAGTGTTGAGAAAGTCTAGTGAGATCGAATAGAGTGTTGGAAAGAGTCACTCTGAGTGTGAATAGAGTGTTAGAGAAAGTTGATCCAAGCATGAGTAAAGTGCTAGAGAAAGTCAATATAAGCACGAGTAGAGTGCTAGAAAAAGTCAATACGAGCACCAGTAGAGCACTGGAGAAAGTCAATCCGAGCACGAGTAGAGTGCCGAAGAAAGTCAATCTAAGCATAAGTAGAGTGTTGGAGATTATTATGTTGAGTACAAGGTACAGTGTCGAACCGAGCACGAATGGATGATGGTGATTATTATATTGAGCACTTGGTGCGGTGTCAAACCAAGCACAAATGAGTGCCAGTGATTATTATATTGAGTGTTAGGTACAGTGTCGAATTGAGCACAGATGAGTGTTGTGATTATGATATTGGGCATTAGGTGCAGTGTCGAACTAGGCACGAATGAGTACCTGTGATTATGATGTTGAGTGCTAGGCATAATGTCAAACCGAGCACGAAAGAGTACCTGTGATTATGATGGTAAGCGCTAGGTATGGTGTCAAACTGAGCATGAACGGGTGTTAGCGATTATTATGTTTCAGAGCTAGGTGCGGTGTTGAAATGAGCATAAATGAGTGCTGGTGATCAATATGTTTGAGTACTAGGCATAGTGTCAAACTGAGCATGAGTGAGTGTTGGTGATTACTATGTTTGAGTGCTAGGTACAGTGTCTAACCGAGCACGAGTGAGTGCTAATGATTAATATGTTTGAGCAATAGGCTCACTATTGAACTAAGCATGAATGATTGCTGGTGATTAATATGTTTAAATGCTAGGTGCAATCAAGCATGAATGAGTGTTGGTGATTAGTGGACCGAGCACGCATAATGTTGAGTGTTGATCTGAGCACATGTAGAGTGCTGACTAGTGTCGACTCTTTGTTATATGCTTATCCACAATGAATCATAGTTCATAATGAATAACAAAAGAATGGAACTTTACCATTAGTGTAACTCGACATGATGTCTGATGTCTGACAGTTTTGAACATTGATGTCTTTGCATGACCTTTGATGTATTAGGTATTATTCAGAATTCAATTTTTAAAGTTGTCATGTTTGTGATAGCTGTGGAGACATTTCAGCTACAGCCTTGGTAACTACTCGATCATGGGCATTTAATGCTTGTTCATAATTCATTATATACCCTTGTAGTCATGTCTGCAAGCTTTAACGCCAAGGACATCCAACGTCCTTCTAGAATTTTTTGCGTTATAAATAACACCCTTTAGGGTTAGAGGCTTACTCTTCCTATTTTCTTCAATTTTTGTTGTACTCTACATCAGCTCCTTGCAACCTTTGCCAATGTTCCTCTCATGCCATTATCTTTGCCATCATAATCTTCTACTACTAAGAGGTTTGATCTTCTTTTTTATTTTTGATTTTTATATTCTTTTCTACAACTCTTCTTCTTTTTGTTTAGAATGTTATGGCTCCTAGAGAAAAAGTAGATTCTTTTCAATTTTCATCCAGGGTAGACAAACAGGTGATTAGGGTATGTAAAAAGAGGTTTAACATCCCTTTTGAGTATAAAATGTTCACTATAAAGAAAACCTTTAGGACTCATGACCAGCTCTTGAGTGAGGATTAAAGTTCCCATTAAATGCCTTCTTAAAACTCTCCTTGAATACTTATAACATAGCACTCGGTTAGTTTTATCTCAACATCTACCGTCCTTTGACTGCTTTTTGTGCGCTCGTCCATTCTCATGGTCGAGATCTGAGTTTCGCCATGGATTAGTACATGTATAGTCTCACCAAAAAGAAGGGAGAATTAATTTATTCTTTATTTATTATATTTGGATGTAGTCTTTTTAAGAAGTTAACTGATTTCAATAAAACTTGGAGATATATATATTTTGTCGTTGAGCATAAGGTCGACTTTGATGAAATTCAACGAGATTGGTCTAATAATGCTCATACCATCAAACGTCCCTCCAAACACCCTAATGGCGTGCTCTCATTCCTCGGTGAGTTACACATGTATAATTTAATAGATAGGCCATTAGCAGAATAATTATTCTCAGAAGTATTGCCTAAGATTAAATCTGAGTACTACGAGCTCATATCAGGTAGTAAATGATCCTGCTCACCCTGAATGTATTTTTTAGCTTACCCTCTCTTTTCTTTATATTGTAGATGGCTAAACTTGACCTTTTTGTGGCTACAAACTTTCAAATGAAAAGCAGCATGAACAAACAAATGAGGTTGTTTAGACAAGCATTTTTTAGCAACACATTACTAAAGTTCCTGTGAGCCAAGAACCTCTAAATAAAAAATAAAAGGGGAAAAGGCTTTGATTTTCATATGAAAAGTATGAGGACCCATTCGAAGGTAGAGAAATTTTGATTAAATGTTCCCAGCTACCAAGAAGTCTGGATCTCAAGAGCTAGCTTGAGCAGAAAGTTGACCATCCTTCAATCTTCAATAATAAGGTTCATGACCATATTGTTAATGCCCTATGTCTAAAGTAAGATATGGCAAGGTGGAAGGATACCGACTTGGATGATGCTAATTGTTAGATAGTGCTCAATTTTATAAAGGTATGATTTTGATTTGCTCATTGATATCTTGTAGTTCTCCTTTGAGTTGCTACTAACTTCTTTCTGTGTAGGTTATCCAGGGGGTGCTTTATTTGAAGGATGTTCGATACCTTCTGAAAAGTGAGGTCAACCTTCGAGAGCAAAAATTAAATGAAATAGAGATTGAGCATGAGGCTCAATTGGGGAAAGCTAAGAAGCTTTTAGAACTTGCTCAAGCTGATCAAGCTATAGCTCTTTCAGATCTTGAAAAAGAACAAAGGAAGAACGAAGATCTTCAATATTCACCCAATCAACTAGGGAAAAAGTTAAAGACCTTGATCAGCAATTGGCTGATGAGAAGAAGCAACTGGTTGCGAAGACGGATGGCTTAAAAAAGGATTTCAGAACATTTTAGAATGTAACGAAGGAATTCTTCCAATCCGTTAAATTCGAGTGCCAGAGAATTCTTACACATCAACACGAGGACTTGGACTTCTTTGAGCTAGATAAAATTTCTTACAAATCGTTATCCAAGATTACTAAAAGACAATAAGCTACTCCTACCGAGCAGTCAAGCATCTTGGGATGATTGAGGGAGGCACCTCTAAGGCTCAAGTTTCTTCTTATAATTCTGCTCTTAAGCCTCACTCAGATAATTAATTGTAATTATTGCTCTTTAAAGCATTTCCTCTTTATACTTAATTATTATATAATTACAAAAATGAATATTTCCTAATAAATGATGTCTTCTTTATTTATTATTGTTGAACTTCATGGTTTTGAGCATAGTATATTATTGAATGGCTACTCCTAGTACGCTCACAAGGTCATCAAGTTCAACAATTATATTAACACTCCCCATTGGCTAAACATCCCACCATAAAAACTAGTAATGGGATAGCCGGATCAGTTGTGCCCAAGGTACTAGCACGTGGCCTACATGGTGGGTGAGCCATAGGATCAGACGGATTTAAATTTGGACGTCAAATGAAGAAGTAATCAAGAAAAGAAGAAATCAAAATCAAAGTGAAAGTGAAAGTGAAAGGAAAAGAAAATGAATAAGGAAAAGAAGAAGTGAATCGGGAAAATAAAGAAAGAAAAGGGTAAGTATATATTAAAGTGGCAAATATCCACTTTAATCCCTCAAACTTTCCTTCCAAAGAAGTCCGCAAGTTTTCTTGCAATTTAGTAAAAAATGGCAATTCAATTAAGAAATTAATTCTTAATTGATTTCAAGAAACAACACGATCATAAATTAAATTTAATAATTCATGGAATTATTTAATTATCAGCATAGATGCATAGTCAATAAGTGCAAAATTTTCAAATTTCATTCAGTCTAAAAATACATAAAATTTAATTTCTCTATATTGCACACACTTTGTTATTTACTACACAGTAGAAATAACGTCAATACATACATTTAGTTATTTGCTACATAGTAGCTATAACATCAATTTTAAATCATTTTGGTTATATGTTGCATAGTGGCTGTAACTAAAATTCAAAATTCACTTTATTGTATGCTGCACATTAGCTACAATATAAATTTCATTTTCATTTTGTTAGACACTACACGGTAGTTATGACAAAGACTCAAAGTCTTTTGCTATATGCTCTATAGGACTTATAGCATGATCATAGTTAGCTAGACACTACACAATAGTTATAGCATTTTCTCTAAACATTCCACAGGAAATATAGTAAAAAATCATCGCTTTGCTAAATATAACAAGCAAATTCATAAATTGCTAAACGTCCCACGGGGAATATAGCAAGAAAATCACAGTCACTAGACGTTCCATAGGAAATATAATGCATTTAGCTAGACACTACACAGTAGTTATAGCATGTCACCTCGCTAAATGTTCCATAGGGAATATAGTGAAATACAAAATTTACTAAACTTCTCATAGAGAATATAGTGAATTCTAACCTGAGTCTGCAAAAAAACACAGATGAAGAGCCTCACATACATGTAAGTATCCTAATTTCTTGCTTAGGAATTGTGCGTTTATTTTCTTTACCGCGATTTGTCAAGCAAATAACGACAAAGGGGGCAATTGTAAGCACCCAATTTCGGGATGAACTAAATGCGGATGCGACGAGGATCCAATGATGAAAATTCAATCGAAATTAGTTCTCGGATTTTCGATTCTTGGATCTCAATGACTTGATTGCTAAGCTTTTTAAGGACCTAATTGAAAAATCTTCTTTTCTTTTGTGTGTCAATTTCAAAATAGAGAAAATTAGAGTGAAGGGCCGAAGTGTAAAATTTCATATTGGAATTGTATAATTCCAATCGAAATTATATATTTTCGATCGGAAATATGGAATTCCGATCGAATTACACATTTTCAATCGGAATTCCATACACTACTCTTTTTGGCAGACTTCTTTTTCTTATCTTCCTTATCATCATCCTCAAAAATTATACAACAATCATCACATTCACAAACATCAAAATAATAGTGACCATCACGGTTAAAAGCATAAATTGGCCTACCATCATCATCAAAGTGCGTAACCAAAACCTTTTGCTCAATCAATGAAGAAAAAGGTGAAAGTATAAACTAAGTGTTGAACACCGTTAGTGCCTCTTGTCTCTTTTTGAAAAGTGTCTTAGCATAGCCATCAGGGCCAAAGTGTAAAATTTCAAAATAGAGAAAATTAGAGTGAAGGGCCAAAGTGTAAATTTTCATATTGGAATTGTATAATTCCAATCGAAATTATATATTTTCGATCAGAAATATGGAATTCCGATCGAAATACACATTTCTGATTGGAATTCCACACACTACTCTTCTTGGCAAACTTCTTTTTCTTATCTTCCTTATCATCATCCTAAAAAATTGTACAACAATCATCACATTCATAAACATCAAAATAATAGTGACCATCACAGTTAAAAGCGTAAATTGGCCTACCATCATCATCAAAGTGCGTAACTAAAACCTTTTGCTCAATCAATGAAGAAAAAGGTGAAAGCATAAACTAAGTGTTGAACACTGTTGTTGCCTCCTGTCTCTTTTTGAAAAGTGTCTTAACATAGCCATCAGGCTTTTTGATGGAAACTGGATCAGAACTTTTCACCGGCTCAACAGCTTCATGAAGCTTTTCATAATTTGTGATCCATCTTTCAGGGAACAAATTCAATAGCTCATCCCCAGAGATCTACTTAGGGATATTGATGTAAGACATAGCATTGTGAGAATTTGCTTTAATAAATAGTGCATCATTATAAGCAAGTGGAAGGGTTAAATTGATTGCGTGGTTTTGAAGACGATAAACAATTTGGTAATGAAGAGTTTCTGTAATAGACTCAGAAGTCTGTTCAGCTCTAAGAATCTGGATCTGAATTTTTAAGGCTGACAAAGCATGTGGATCAAACAGGGCTAGGCTATAGTTTGGAAAGAAAGTAAAAAATACTGACCCTGCATTCAAAGAGGTTTCTACAGTACCAATTACAGCATGACGGTACTGTTTATATCTAGAATCAAGCAAAACTATTCTAGAGAAAACAGGTAAACCCTACCTACCATGATAGGTAAGGCCCAACCTTATCGCTCCAAAATGGATATGAGTGTATCCATGACTTAACCAGGTTCTCAAGAACTCAAGGGGAATTTCTAGGGTTACAAACTGTTCAGTTTGATAGGCAGAGATGGGATGTTGGTCAAAACTAAAGGATTGGACATACTCCTTGATGGATGAAGAGGGTTTTTTTATAAGAGCTCGGAAGGACTGTTTCCAAGAAAGTTGATTTTTTGAAAAGGTATCATATGGGTTGAGAAGAGGGGCTTTTGATTCTTCTATTTTCTGGTCTTTTGGAAGGTAGGTAAATTCATACAAGTAATTTGTTTTGTTGGCGGTGGATTGCCTTACAGGGGGAGAAATAGTAACAGTTGTAGATTTAGTAGGAACATATTTATAATCATATACTACTAAAGGGCTAGAGCTTGATGATTCTGTCATGGTTGGGTTTTATCATTTCTCCTTAAGCAACCTTATCTTAGAACAATTATCTTTTCCCTTTGAACAATAACCAGACTTTAATACCAATTTCCTAGAGCTCCACTAAAACTATAAGCTTAATTAAAGATAACCCATATTTTGCCCCATGCACTTTTTTTTTCGAATTTTTCCCCTATACTTTTATTTCTACAAATTGACACCTTGCACTTTTATTTTGCTATACATTGACTCCCCGTGTCCTTCCGTTAAAAATGGGTAGAAACGACGTTATAGATATAGAGCAAAATATCTTATTTAGTCCCTATAATTTTTAAAATTTTCAAGAAATTTGTATATTTTAAAATTTTAACAAATTAATCCTTAATATTTTTAAATAATTTTTTTTATTTTTTTACTTCAATAAATATTTTAGTTAATTATTAACATTCATATATTTAGTTAATAAATTTATAATTTAACTAATTTAAACTTCTAATTGAATATTTTATTATTAACATAAACATTTTTAAATTGTTTATCTTTTTATTAACAATAATATAATACTAATCTATATTATCCTTCTTTACATATTTTACCATGGATTTAATTTTAAGCAATAAATTATTAAAGAATGCACCTATTTTTACTCTAAAAATTTTAAATACACTCAAACTTTATATTTTTTTTAAAAAATAATAACTTGGAAAAATTTTCTTAAAAATTATATCAATAATTTTTTTTATTTCTTAAAGATTTATTACCAACTAGTTTTAAGGTATAAAGAATTTTTATTTGTTAAAAATTTACACGTATACAATTTTTTTCATCATTTATTTTTACTTAAAATTAGTTAAAATAAAATCTATTGAAATTTTTTCTTGAATTATTTTTACAAAAATCAAATAAAAATTTTAAAAACTAAATTACTATTATATTATTTAGATTTAATTTTCATAAGAGCGATTATCATTTAATACTATTTTATATTAAAAAAATATGAAAAATTAAATTATATATATAGTTGACAAAATTTTACAAATTCATATTAATTAGGGACTTAATGTATATATAAAAAAAGTATAAGGACTTAATGTTCATAAAAATAAAAGTACAGGGGTTAAAGTAAAAAATTTTAAAAAGTATATTTATTTGTCAGGTAAGTCCCACTCTCATTTAACGACGAGTGAGATTCACTTTCTCACTCCCCATTATAGAAAGATTTAATGTATAGCAAAATAAAAGTGTAAGAGCATCTCCAATAGACTCTTTATTTAAGTAAAATTCTTTATTTTAAAGAGTTAAACCAAAAAAATGGTCTCCAATAAACTCTCTATATTTCTATTTTAGAGTAGAGAGTTGGTTTGGCTCTCTACATGTAAAGAGCCAAACCTCACTCTATACTCTAAAATATTGCAATTCCCCATGCAGAATATTAATTGATTTTATCTATTTATTGAAAATAGTTTTCTTTTTCATCAAATGGTAGAAAAAAATTAAATAAATAAAGGGAAATTTTGTAAAAAATAAAGGAGAAAAAAATTAAGTATTAATGTTTATTGGATAAAGTAAAATGAAGATTAAAAATATTAAGAGTCTATTGGAGTTATATAAATTTTTTCACTCTTTATATTTAAAAATTCTTTGAGATGCTCTTTATTGAGCAAAAAATGCTCTTTAAAATAAAAAATATTATTAGAGATGTTCTAAGGTGTCAATCTATAAAAGTAAAAGTGTACGGGGGAAATCCGGAAAAAAATAAAAGTGCAAGGGTAACCTATAGAAGTAGAAATGCATGGGGGAAATCCATAAAAAAATAAAAGTGCAGGGTGTAAAATATGGGTTAATCCTAAAGGTGAGGGTATAATTTGCACCGTTATCCTTATGTTATCTTTTTTTTTTTTTGAGGCACCTTATGTTATCGTTGGGAAAAGAAAATCTAAAAACTGCCCAACAACGAAATATCAGTGATACCCTTAAATCGCTGAATTGTCAGAAAATGTTCACGCTCCAATTACGAAGGGCAAATAAGTAGTTTCGAGTTAGCCGCGCTTCAGATCTCAATTTGAATTCCCGCGATCCAAGATCCGAATCCGCTTTTGAATTTCCAAACCCGCCATTGAAGTCACGCTCTCTTCTTCTTCTTCTTCTTTAACGGTCTCTGCTCCTCGATCTTAAATCTGTCTGCAGAACCAAAAAGAAAGATCAATAGGAACGACTGTTTTAAATTGTTTTCTCTAGCTGCCGTTTGTTCTGTTCTCAGTAGGAAATGTCATCGTTTGTTTCTCGAGAATCTGACCCAATTACAGGGAGACAATTTTATTGCCGCAAAGAGAAATCTCTAGGAGTTTTATGCACCAAGTATACATATAAAAATCTTTCTTTGTCTTTTTCACTTCTGGGTTCTTGATCTTGTTAAATACTAGTGATGTATTGTTTTTAATTGGTGCTTTTTTTTTTTTAGTTTCTTGAGATTATATAATAAAGATGGTGTTGAATCTATTGGACTAGATGATGCTGCCACCAGATTAGGTATCTTTAATCTCATTTTCCTCTCTACCCTTTTCTTCTCTTTTTGTTTTGGTTTTTAAAAGTTGCATCTATGTTTGGTTGCTGAGAAAATCCAAGAAAAAAAATGTTGGTATAGCAAAATTTAAAATTAAAGACGTTAATTATGGGTTTTCCTCAGTAACTGAATTGGTGAATTAGGGTTTTCTGTTCTAACTAATATTTACTTGAAACCCATTTGGATTTACAGGGGTTGAGCGCCGCCGCATTTATGATGTTGTCAATATACTAGAGAGTGTTGGTGTAAGATTCTTAGTGTCTTTTTTTTTTTCCAATATGCTTTGGGTTCTTGTTAATGATGCATAAATTTATTAGTAAGGTTGGTGTGTTTGGTTACATGTGTAGGTTGTTGCAAGAAAACAAAAGAACCAATATTCATGGAAAGGCTTTGAAGCAATTCCTCGTGCTCTAGAAGGTCTCAAGGTATATACATAAATATATATGGGTCATATTGATGTTTAATTCTCGTATTTGCATTCAACAAAATGGAGAATTAATGTCTTTTTTCTTCTTGCAGGAAGAGGGTTTGAAGGAGAATTTTAATGCTTCTGGTTCCAGCTGTTCAACTAAGGTATATGGGATAAAATTCTAACTTAAATTCCATATATTATAATGCTTTTAAGTTGTTGAAATGTTGAACAGCAGCATGTTCTTTCGCGACTTGCTAATGGTTCGTTGTGTCATTGCTCTAGGCTTCATACATCTACATTAAACATGGTTGGAGATGCACCCGTCTTTAAGTTAGTGCCACATTGCCTTGATCTCTAAGTAGCACGGAAATGGAAACAGCGACATGATGGAAAAACCTGTAATTATTAAAAATATAAGAGTATATAAATAAATATTAAAAATTTATGGATATATTGCAAAAAAAAAAAATTTAATTACTATTTATAAATTATTGTATTTAGTTTAGAAAAATACAAAATTCTTTTTAAATTTATTTTCTTCCTTATTTAGGAAAAAAAAAATTAAATAAATGTATTTTCAAGTTGAAAATATGTTTTCTAATTTTTCAAATTTGTGAAAACCATTCAAAAATATTTTTGTGAAGTTTCCAATTCGGAAGCATTATTAAAACTTGGAAATGCTAGTAGTTGAAGTTATACATTTGGTCTTGGATGAGGTTGTAAATGTTAAATACTGTTTAATAAGCTACTTTTTTTTTTCACTGTTCTTAATGGGATGGTTAAGATGTCACTAATGGTTCAACTCTATATAGGTTGAGACTAGAACATTAATCTATTCCCATGGTGCATCCATTTTGAAAGTTGATGTTTTTCTTATTCATAGTTGACGTTCAACTCTATATAGTTGAGATTTTTTTGATTCATTTAATCTTAATTCTTTTCGAACAATGCAGCAATCTCAATTATTTATAAAGATTCTGTTTAAATGTTTCAACTTAGGCTGCCAACGAGAATGAAAATGAAGGTTCTTCTAGTTCAAAAACCGATGGTCAGGATAGTTCTTCAGCAACATCAAAATCTGGTAATTTATTTGATTCTTTCTTCTGTAATCTAACTTCGAAGTAATTATCTTGTAAGCTATATTGTTCTTCATTGTCAATGTTATTATTATTAGCAATCGGACAACAAAAGTTTATAAATTTCAAGTGCTTACATCAATTTATTAACTTACTTTAAAGAGTGCCTTTATTTTTTTGTTTAACCAGAGAACAAAAGGGAAAAATCACTATGGCTTCTCACACAAAATTTTGTCAAGCTTTTCCTTTGTTCAGGTGTAAGTACAACTTTTCTATGCAATAATTATATGCAGTGTTCCTGTTATGAGCTGGTCTTCTAGCCATTTTCAGTTTGATATCCAAGAATTGATTGCCTGTCTCAGGTAAACATGATCACACTTGATAGTGCTGCAATGTCTTTGCTAGGCGATTCTCTTACTTCCACAGCTATGAGAAGTAATTATCTTGAGCCTTTACCAAATTTAGATCAAGAGTAAATGACTCATGATGACCGACTCTTTGCTTAACATTATTCTGCAGCAAAAGTTAGACGACTGTATGACATTGCAAATGTTTTTGCTTCCATGAATCTGATTGAGAAGGTAAGTGTTTAACAATTAAAAGCAGCTCCTATGCTAGAATAAGGAATACCATGTCAATTCTGAACTTCCAACTTTGATGGAATGATATGCAGACACATCATCCTGATAACAGGAAACCAGCCTTCAGGTGGTTGGGATGGAGAGGAAACAATGGATCTGCAATTTCTATGGAGCCAAAGAAGAGGGCTTTTGGCACTGAGATTACAAACTACAATAAGATAAAGAGGAACAAGGTTGAATCTTCAAACGATTGGAACTCAAATCAGAAGGAAAATATTTCAGTGCTTAATAGGAATTTGGAAAGCAAATGTGAAGAGAACAAAGTGAATCAGCCCACAAAACATAGCTTAAAGAGTTTCCAATTTGGCCCGTTTACTCCTATGGGAATGGCTACAGCAAATAATTCTGGAAATAAAACCATGAACCGGATTCAGGACTTGGAGAGCCTCGCTTCTACTTATTATCCTCAGTATCACAATCAAGGTATTTCTCTAAATCTCATTGAAGACAATGATGTTATAGATTCTAGGAACCAACGAATTTGTTTTTGGCCATATAAATTACAAAGTTTTCTATTTGCCTTTTAGCTTTCAACACGCCAATTAATTGTTGAGACTCTCTGTTGCCTTGGGTAGGTTTCACCTATGATACTGATGTCATGTACACTTGCACAACATGTTTTTTTAATACTATTGCAGCAACTGATATTAGGATGTTTTTGTTCAATGGTGTGGCAGCCTTAAGTGACATTTTTGGTCACTATATGGAGGCTTGGAAATCATGGTACGTTGAAGTTGCTGTGAAAGAGAAGACACAAAATGGTTCTTGAGGCGTTTATCTGGCTTTTACCCCAGATGATCAAGCCCACAAAATCAACGGTGTCCATACATTTTTTTTCTCTCTCTCTTTCTTAGCATAGGAATACATGGCTTTTGTTTGGATGCATTATCTTTATGCATCAACTGAACTGACTTCTACCCTCTTAACCTTGTGATTTGTTAGTTTCAAGATGAGACCATGAAATAAAATTCTGATGTGGGGAGTGTTTGATTGTGTTGTTCCTATTCTACTCATTGTTAGAGTATATAATTTGTTTTTCCTTCTTATTGTAACAATGAGAGGAATCAGCTCTCAGCTTCTGTAAAAGTTTCAAGCAACTGGCAACAAACAATTCTTTCCTAGATTTCTAGTTATGCAGTTCCGATTTGTCAAAATAAGTTCATTTAAGAGATGAAGCTTTAATTGCTATTGCAAATTGTGAATATGCTAAATTCTCCTTCATGTTGCTAACTCAGTCAAATTTCCACCTTAAATTGGGGTACAATTTCAACATGTTTTTGCACAAAACTTCTGAGGAAGTACCATTCTGATACAGACAGACAAAAATAGACAGCTCCTGCATTAAAATTCTGTATAGGTGCAGTCTTCTGCTTGAAGAAAGAAGCTGAATCCTTAATAGGCTGAAATGAGTGCAGAAGTCACATCAGGTGTGGGCCTGAGCTCCATTCTTAACCTGTGAAGCTCAGTTCACTGAAAGCATGGACTGCAAGATTCTGTTAACAGCCTATCTTGGTTGACTCTTGTACTATAACCCTATGTTTGGAAAATAAAAGAAAAAAAATAAACTTATTTTTCTCTATATTTTCTCTCCTATTTTCTTTCCTCCTTTTCAAATATAGCATAAAAGAAAAAAAAAATGCATATTCAGTTGAGTTAAAATATAGGGTCCTACCAAGCAAGCAATATATATCCATTAAAAAATGTAAGGATTAAAATTTGAAATAAGAAGAGAATAGATGTAGATATTATTGTGTTACAGTAGCAATTAGCCAAATATGAAATCAAAATCACAATTTGTGTGGTGCTAATATATTTGGAGGAAGCATAAGAGCTTTTTTTCACCACTTGGTAGTTGGTCCACTTCAGATTCTTTCTTGCAAAATGGACCTACTATTGATAAGTGCCTTTCTTTAATTATCCCTTTTTTTTTTGAATAAAAAATAATTGAGATTGTAATTCTCCTTTCTTATCACATTATACTTTTTGCTATTGTTCATTAAATTACACCTCAAGTCATATTCTTTTCCTCTATCATATAAAAAAAAAAAAAGTTTGAAGGGGAATTATTGTTTATTAGATTCAATCTTCATTGCTTGGAGGCAGGTGGCTAGTTCTTTATATCATCCAAAGCCATGTGCTAAATGCCTTTTTTAATTTTTATTTAAAAAATACACATATTTTATGAATAATATAAATATAATAAATTAAATTAAATTAAATATTACTTTATATATATATATATATATATATATATAACTTCTTAAGTTATCATTTTTGTATTTATCTGTATGTTTGATTAATTGGTAGTTTTCAATTTATTAAAATTATTTATTTAATTATTTTAAAATAATTTTTAAATATATATATTATTTACAACCCACACATAAAGTGTGAATTAATAAATAGTATGTATTAAATATTGATTTTTTTTTTTTGTCGTCATAGATCAAGTAGTTAATTCCCAACACCATGAAGAGATTAGAGGGGTGGGGGTTCGATCTATGGTCTCCTCAACTGAATGTCCACACCTTTTGTCCTTATAATTATTAAGTTCAAAATTTAATAAGTGTCCCATCTTATATTTTAATATTCATTTCAAAAGCCTTACATGTAAAACCATTGAATTTTTTATTTTTCTTAAAATTGTATAAAATTTTTATTTTAAAATACATGCATTTTATTTTATATAACTAATTCTACTCTATCTAAAACATTACTCTTCTATTTCATAAAAATTATCTCTTTTATTCTAATTAAAACATTTCTCGTTTATTCAATTAAAAAAACTTTTTTCTTTTTCTATTTCATGTAAAAAATTAAAAATCTATAACTTAACTATTTTCTATTTTTCTTTTATTTTAATTATTCAACTATTATTATTAATATGCATATTAAAAATATATTTGTACTTGTTGGAGCCGTAGAAGGGGTGAATATGGCTAATTAAGGTTTAGAGGAAAGTTCAAAAATTAAGAGAAAAATCAAAGGTAATCTAGAGAAGATTAAAAAGCATAAGTAAGAACAAGTATGAAAAAGAGATATCAAGAACACAATCAATTTTAGGGAGTTTGGATTCTCAACCAATCCTACATCTCTCACCTAACTTATCCCCATGTTAGAATTTTCAAACCACCCACTTTAATATTATTTCCAAAATTGATTATACAACAGAGTTTTTCAAGACTCTACTCAAACCTTTACACAAATGAGTTTTTCTTGGCTCAACTTAAACCACAACAAAAAATCCAAGTGTTTTCAATAGATATTACTTAAACCAAACCACTAAAGTTGATCCTCGCTTCCCCTTACTTAACCCAAGAAAGAGATGAAGTAGAATTCCAACTCTAACACACAACCCAACTCTCTTAAAAAGATTAATTACAAAGAAAATATGAGACAAAAAATTCTCTAAGCAATAAATTTGAGCATTAATTTTTTTCACCAAACTTCCTAACCTCTTCAATATGTTTTCAAGAGGTATTTATAGCTAGAGACTCAAGTTCTAGCTGTTGGAGTCATGCCAAAATGCCCTCACTTTCTCCTTCTTCTTTTAATATTTTCTTTAACGTTTTTTGTAGGAGAAATGATGCTCACAATTGTGAGGGGAGGTGTCACGATCATGATCTCCAATTCCATATCCATTGGAGCTTTGAAACAACCGTTAGAAAAGTTGCCAAATCACGACAATGACGCTCACGATCCCGCTCACAACTGTGATCGGGATCGTGAGCAGTGCTGCCTTTTTTTTTTTGCTTGAATTTTACTTGTTCGGAACCGTGATTAGGGTGCTCACGATCATGAGGGTGATGCTCACAACTATGAGGAGGATCGTGAGGGGCTCTGCCACTTCATATGACATGAATTCGGCTCTCTTTTGTCTCGCGATAGTGACCAAGATAGTGAGGGGTCTTGTGACTCCTAAATAGCATTGTTTTTCAACTTAATTTGTCGCTCATTAATTATGACTTTGATCCTAACTTAAATGCACACTTAAATTGATTGTTAAAAAGTCAAAACCAAGGGTAATTAGAGATTGATCATGCAAAGGTCAACAAGCTTCCTCCTTTTGACTTTAACAATAAATTTTTGAATGATAATGAGAAATCAGTTAGTGTGTGTGTGTACATTTGTCCTCAATACTCCCCCTCGATCATATTACAAGGGATTTAAAATTTTTTCACCTTCAATATATGCAAGGATGAGTTAAACATATTAAATATCATTTAAACACATTAAGGCTCCGTTTGTTTGCGGAAAATATTTTTTTTTTGGAAAATATTTTCCAAAGAAAATATTTTCCTATGTTTGGGTGCGAACACTAGAAGACAGTAAATGAGAAGAGAATGCAATAAATAAGGAGAGAAGGCATTGGAAAAATTATTGGAAAATGATTTCCCGTTTATAGAATGGGAAATCATTTTTTCTTGTTTTGAAGTTATTTTCCTTTGACTTATTTTCTTTGGTAATCCAAACACTGGAAAATAAGGAAAAATATTTTTCGCAAACAAACGGAGCCTAAATATTTAGTTTCTATTTTTGGCATTCTAATTATAATTCAAGCATAATCATTATCATTCAAAATGTCAAATTTCTCTCCCCCTTTCTTAAAAAGAAAAGATACCAAATAAAATGCGAGAAGCAAGTCAAATAGATACCAATTGAAAAATAAGCAAACTAATTGAAGAATATCAAATGAAAAATATTGAAAAACAATGGAAAATAGCATTCCAAGATCATACAATTTTTTAAAATTATTTTATTCATGCAAAGGTCAAATTCTCTTTGGACAAGTTATTTGCATATTTATTGATGAATCAAATAAATCATTTTCATTGGCTCATCAATAGATAGCTCAAAATGTAACAAATAACAATCCAAGATTACAAGCTTGAATTTAAATAAGTAAAAATCATCAAAACATGCAAACACAATTAATTTAAGAAAGAGCATCATAAAATCAATTAACCTTTCCAATCCAAGCTTTAATTCTTCTAGGTTAGTTAGTTTTAAAATAATCTTTATGTAAAAGATTAAGATGAAGTTTCCTATAAAAATATACTTTACTAGTATGTCCTAATCTCATGCAATAAAAGCATCTAACACTTGTAAATCTACTCTGCTTACCAATATGTGCATGCCCTTCATAAGAGTGATAAGCATAGACTCTTATAGACATAGAATATTTGATGAGCATGCAAATCACAAGGACAATCATTCATGTATCTTGGAGACCTAGAGTGCATATGAGACATATATTCATAAGTATACATGTGGTTGTGTGAGGTGACATGCTTAGGTATGTGTCTCTTTCTGTATATGAAAGCATGATGGGGTTTGGGCCTTTTGAGTTGAGCCTTTAGGGGATTAACCTTTTGAGGCTTGGCCTTTTGGATTCTCTTGGCCTAAGAATCTTGAGCTTTAGAGCTCTTACAAGGGATAAGGGTATATTCTTGACAAATCTAGGGGGACTTGATAATGTGGAAGCTCCATTAAAGTATCTAAGACCAAATTTCATCCTAGAGGGTCTTTGAGAATTTAAAATATATCTATTTTTTCTTTCCTTGTTTGAAATTTGGATAAAGAACTACTTTAATTCTAAAATCTCTTTAGAAAGTAACTAATCTTTCATTTTTGTTTTGTCAAAGTCATTTTTCATAAAAAGATTTACTTTTAAATCAAGAGAAAATTTCTCATTAGAGGAATTTATTTTTGAAATTGTTCCTTCAAATTCTCAAACTCTTTAAATAATTTTAAAAACTTTTGTCTATGAGACTTTTTCTTTAAATGTAATTTTGACACTTTAAAACTAATTTTCTAACTAAGGAGCTTTCATCATCAAGTTCCTCATCATTATCAAGCTCATCTCAAGTACCATAAGAAGAGTAAGAAGTAAAGGTTACCTCATAGTTATCCTTTAATGCCATGAAGCAAATGTTGGTAGCTTCTTGTTGATCCTCCTCTACCTCCGAATAGAAAGAGTCTCTTTTGCTTTTGTGCTTGAGCCTTGGACATTCACTTCTAAGATGATCGAGCTTCTTGCACTCATAACAAGTGACTTCTTTGGATTTCTTGGACTTATCCCTTTTTGACACCTTAAGTTTTGTCAAGAACTTCTTTAATCTTCTTATAAGGATGACTAGTTCTTCTTTATTTTCACTTGAGTCTTTAATGGACTCTTCATCACTTAAATCTTGAGAAGCTTTGAGTGCTAGCCTCTTCTTCTTTTCCTCTTTGCCTAATTACTCCTCTTCCCTTTATTTTAAGGTAAGCTCATGAGTGAGAAGCTTACTAATGAGCACATCAGTTGAGAGTTTTGAGAGATCACGTGCTTCTTCAATTAAAGTCACTCTTGAAAAGATTAAAAGGAGATTAAGAAGAAGGAAACAATGATTTAAGGAGTTCAGTTCCTCAAATGAACCTACATCTCTACCTAACTTCACCCAAGTTAAGATTTTCAATCCCCAACTCCAATCTATTCACTTAAATTGAGTTTACAACTTGAGTTTTTAAAGCTCAACTCAAACTTTTTACAATTTTTGAGTTTTTCTTGACTTAATTTAAACTAAACCCAAAATCCAAGTGTTTTTATGGTTCACACTTCAACCAATTCCTCTAAAATAATCCTCACTTCCCTTTTTAATCTAAAAAGGAGAAGACACAAATCCTAGACTAGAGTACACAAACCCATACTCAAAATTGTAAGAAATTATACAGGAGAGTATTGATTTTGCACAATGAATGCTAAGAATATATGTTCAACAACCTCTTATTCTGTTAAATAAGGTTTAATGATGAGTATTTATAGTTAAGGATCAAAAGCTAGTTGTTAAAGTGCTACAAGTTCGTCCTCCAGGTTTATTATACTCATTAAATGCTCATTCAACTTTTTTCCAGAAAATTCACCTCTCATGATCATGACATAGCCCATGACGATTGTGACCTTCGATAAAACTAGCCATTGTGGCTCTTCTGTGACCATTGCACATTTTATAGTTAGATCGTGACCATCATCACGATTGTGACATGGGATCACGAGGATCATTGGACCTAATCTTCACTTGGCTTGCATTTGGTTAGGCTCATGACATTGGCTCGTGATTCCTTCATCATGATCGTGATCACACATATCACAATCATAATCCAGATCGTGAGGATCACTGTGTGCAACTTCTATTATTTTTTAGCTTGGTCAGGCTTATGATAGTTTTGATCATGCTCGTGATCCAGCTCCTTAAGGTCATGACTTGGATTGTTAGGTCACTACCTTATTTCTCAATGCTTGTAACTTGGCTCATGATCACGTTCCTTTTGATCACGATCATGATCCCCTCATCACGAACTTCATCATGGTCTTGATTAAGACCGTGAGCGTCATTGTGTAGTTTTCAAACTTAAGTGTAATTCTTTAAGACTGGGATCATAGGGATGCTCATAATCGTGATGCGGATCATGAGCACCACTGTCAAGGTGCTATACTTTAAATTATTTACTTGAAATTGCTTCTAACTTGAACATAACTTATACACACTTGAAACACAAATATTAATGACTCAAAATTGAGTTTGATAAAATCAAAATGAGGTTGATCTCATGAAAATGGCCAACACATTTTAAGTTGTTACTTTTATATTTAATTTTTTATATTTAATTAATTTGTAGTTATTTGTAGTCTTTAATTTATTAAAATTAATTAATTATTTTAAAGTATATATATAAAGCACAAATTGAAACTAGTTAATATATAAATTTCAGATAAAAATAATTAAATTTTTTATTATGAAATTTTAAACTGATTTATTTATGATTTTAATATGATGATTTATTTTTTAAATAAGATATTATATTCCAAATACAGCACAAAAATGTAAATCATTGTAAAACTAAACTTAGTGGACTTTTTTATAGCTACCACCCAAACAAAACTTTGTTCAGTCACTATTTCACCTACCAAATTTCCATATGAAACGTTAACGCACTTTTTCACGTGCATTTGTATTTAAATACTTAAAACATATGTTTTTTTTTTTTTTAACAATAACTTAAAACATATGTTGAATTTATACTTTTTTTTTTTGAACAATGTTGAATTTATACTTTAAAGCATCTTCGAATATATTTTTTTATTTTAAAGAATACTTTTAGTTCCATGAAAACAATCTTAATGTAAAGAATAAAAATTCTATTTAAATTTGATAAATTCTTAAAATTTTTATTTTAAGTTTTTTCAAATATTAAAAATTTTAATTTTATTTTATTATGTCAATTAAAACTAAAGGACATCAATAAAAAATAGAATTAGTAATAAAATATTCAATGTATCCTATATTATTTAAGAATAGAATAAATAATAAATTTTAGGGTGAATTATTATTTGCCCCTATAATTTGCTATATTATACTACTTAATTTCTGAAATTTAAAATTAATAGTATCTCCCCACTATTTTATAAAATTACACTATTTACTCGTTCCGTCAAATTTTTTGTCACAATTACCATTGACTTATATGACAATTATCAAGTCAATACTATTTGCTCCTATATTTGAATATATTATACTATTTGCTCCATCTATTTGAATATATTATATTATTTTCCCCTAAAATTTCAAAAAATATATTTTATTATTGAACGAATTGTTTTAACAAAATATATGTTAAATAAAATTATCATTAATTGACTATAAAAATGATAATTTTATTAATTATATATATTTTAATAAAAATAAAATACCAAATTTTTTTAATCTAGTAAAAAATTTAATCAAATAACAATTAATTACTTACAATCTTAAAATATCTTTACTTAACTATTGGAATGAAAATCCGCAAGTGCACGGAGTCAAACAAGTAGTAAATAAAAACCATCCCACATAGATTGAGAATTAAGTATCGTGTTACTTAAATGTTCACTTTTTTAGACAATCGAATAGAAATTGTTCTAGTTTAAGTCTAAATTACCAAAACAAAAAGGAAAATAAATTCACAATATGATTGAAGACTAGGGTTCTTACTTTTAACTCAATTTTTCTAAGAATCACATTAATTCCTAAACCAAGTCAGACTTTGTTCACTTGAGATAGCATTTTAAGAATTATAAATCTTTCTCTCGAATAAACTCATAATTAATTAATTACAATTAACACCCAATTATTCAGCTCTCACTTAATTTAATGCTTCTTGTAACCAATTTTAATCTCAGCTCTTAATCAATATTAATTGTCTAATTGTCTCTCAACTAATTAAACTACTAATAGGTTGTTATTAGAATCTATCTCTCAATTAAACCCTATTTTCTAGATTCATTCATTAGGTGATCAAGCTAATGAAGACCTTAAGCACAATAACAACCAATGATCTATGTCTTTTGATTTAGGTTTAATTCAATTAAATCAATGATTGAGTTAATGTAAGAACCCTAAGAAAGATTTAGTTACACATACTGATTAAGAAAAGACAAGTATAACAAAATGCAAATTCAAACATCCTTAACAAAATAAGATTAATAGCAATAGAGTAAGAAAAGAAAAAAAAAACCCTTTTTCTGTTGCTCAAAGTTGAAAATGAAGCTCTAAAATTATTGATCTTGAATACATCCAAATCTCTTGAAAAAATAAAAATAAAAAAAAACTTATTATTCTTTAGAGAAAATAGAAGAAAAATGCTTCAAAAGTGAATGTTCTCTGCTGCACTCTAATCTCCTCTTTTGCTCCTCCTTGGTTGTTTTCAAATAAATCACTTAATCCCCTAAAAATAGCAGCTTGAAATTCAAATTTCAAAATGCAGTTTGTTGACGAATAGTTGTGCGCAACCTAGGCACATGACCATGCATCCCTCTAGCCTTGATCCATTTGAAGCAGGCATGGTTGTGTGCACCCCAGGCACAAGGTTGTGCATCTCTTATTGCAATCAGGCACGACTGTGCACATCCATGCATACGGTCGTGCAATCTCCTTTAGCCTTGAAATCTCTGGTTTTGCACCTTGTTGCTTCTAATTTATCATTTTTGCAAAGCTCCTCCAACGTTCCTTGATATCATCCTGATCATCAAAACAAAAACCATATAGAATTAACTTAAAATACTTAAACTTAATAAAAACTATAAAATCTAACTAAAAACATTAAAACTAAATAAAAACCTTATAAAGAACTAAAAATATTTCTAAAAGATTCCTAACTCTACCCCGTTGAGTGTTCAAAACATAATGGTTTTTACACTCATCAAATATCAACTTAGAAAATTTATATTGCATGAAAACATTAACCAAGTAAATTCTCTTTTTAACTATAAAATTTGATTTTTATTTGAATTGTTAGTTTAGATTATTGGGTAAATAAATTATATTTATGAATAAAATTAATAATTTTAAATAATTTGATTTGTATACCCAACAATTGAAACTAATAATTCAAATAAAGAATCAAAATAAAAAAGAGAGTTGATTTGATTAAAATTTTTAATGCAACATAAATATTTTAAGTTATTATGTAAGCGGAGATATTTTAAAAATAATACTAATTAATTGGTATTAATTAAAATTTTAATTATATAAACTCAAAATTAAACATTTTATATTTTTATGTAAATGATATAATTATCATTTTATAGTTAAATTCTAAGAAAATTAGTTTCATAATAAAAATATACATTCTCAATATTAGGGGCAAATAATATAATATATTCAAATAGGGGGATAAATAGTATAATATATTCAAATAGAGGGGGCAAATAGTATTTACTTGATTATTATCATGTCAAATAATGCAAATGTGACGGAAAATTTGATGGACTGAATAAATAGTATAATTTTACAAAATAAAATGGGGAGATAATATAAATTTTAAATGTTAAGGACCAAATAATATAATATAACAAACTACAAGAGGTTTCACTCTAAATTTAATTGAATCAACTCTCTATTTTTATATTTAAAAAATAAAAATTCTATTGAACCTTTATTTTTAATGAGTTGACTCTTTATAATGAAGAATTTGAAATATATAATATTTTAGATGTTTGTACATTATGTTTGATTCAATTTCACAAAAGAATTATTTTGTTTTAAATAACGTTCAAAAAAAATTTTTTTTGTTTTAAATAAAATTTAAATTAAACTTATTAAATACCATGTTCTGTGATAGAATAGAGAACCATCTCATCCTAAATGGACTGACTATTTTCTATTTATATGTTTATTGAATTAATGAAATGGAATTATTAAATTGGTTAAAAATTTTGTATCATGATTGGTTTGGTCTCTGGTATACTTTCAAAAATAATACTTAATATATATCATTTTTTTATTAAAATTATTTGATTAATTTTTAATTTTTAGAAATAAATAAAAATTAAAGAAAAAATAATTTGAGACACAAAAAATGAATAATTTTAAAAATAATTGATATTCATAATCAAATGATGATTGATTTATATTATTTTAAATGTTAATTCTTTATTTAAATATTTTTTAAAAATTATACCCTCGTAACATATGCTTTTACTTTGTTGAAAATTCTAGAAAGGAAGAAGTGACTAATTTCTCTTTGTTATTCCTTATTTAATTCACAATTTCAAATTGATTTTTTTTGGAGATTCTTACCTACACTAGATGTATTATATTTTAGGGTAGAATTTTTGACATATAAACTAAGTAATTTACACTTGACCATTAAAAATAAGACACATATCTTTTTGTTATAAATCTCAATATTAAATATAATACACCTAGCGTAGACAACAATTTTCCGATTTTTTTTTCTTTTACTTAACTTTGCGGGCAAACCCTAACTGATTCTCATTGGTTTCCACAACAGCAACAACTAACCCCAATTGACTAAAATCAAATAAAATTTTAATTCGACATAGTTCAATTAAGCTGCTTCTATCTCCTCTATCTCGAATCCTCCTCTTCTCTTCACAAGTCAAAAGATTTTTTAATATTTTTTTTAGTACTATACATAATTTTCAATGAACTTATCTAACTAATTCGATTTAATTTAAACAGATTATAAAAATAGTGAAATTTTTTAACAACTAATTTAATGTAACTACAAACCATTAAAATGTAAAATGTAATTTATAAAAAACAGTTCATGTCAATTGATTTCAACAGTTATTGATAATTTATTAAATTTTATTAATTGTTGTCAATTTATTCGGTAATATATTTATTTTTTTATTAACATACAGAACACTGTAAAAAAATTGTAAAATAAAAGTTTTTTAAATGAGTGAAATAAATCCGTCATGAGACGGAAGCAATAAAAATTTTATATTTAATTAAAATTATAAAAATAAAAATCTAATAATATGTATGAACTTTAAATATCTTAATATTATTAATTTACCCATCCAAGTTATCAAAAACTTACCAAATATAAACAAACAAACAAAATAAAATATAAGCCAGCTATCCTTCCACGTCGACAAAACTCGCAGAGACGCGCAGATACTATACAATACACCGCAGCCTCCTCTCTAGAGATAGTGCTCCAGCCAGCCCGGCCGAGCTTTCTGCTTTAGACATGGCGGCGAGTACAGCTCGAGCTTTTTTTCTCTCTCGCCACCTATCAGATTTCTCCCCTATCGTTAAACCCCAGCCATTCCCTCCACCAATTCACACTTTTTCCCGCCGCCACTCTTCTGTTTCCTCCGCCTCCGTCGTGGTCGGTTGTATTAGCAGTAGCAGTAGTGGTGGAGGTGTTTCAGACGACATCGTTTCGACTAGAAAGTCGACGTTTGACCGTGGATTTTCCGTTATTGCTAACATGTTGAAAAAAATTGAACCCCTCGATAGCTCCGTTATTTCCAAAGGCGTTTCTGATTCTGCTAAAGATTCAATGAAGCAGACCATCTCTACTATGTTAGGCCTTCTCCCATCTGATAATTTCTCCGTCTCTATCAAGGTTTCCAATCTCCCTCTCCATCGCCTCCTCCTCTCCGCCATCATCACAGGGTGGGTTTCGAATTTTTTATTGATTGACTGTTAGAGGAATTTTTTGTTGAATTTTGATGTGTTTTTTCAGGTACACGCTGTGGAATGCGGAGTATAGAGTATCTTTGATGAGGAATTTGGATATATCTGTGGAAAATTCCAAGGAATTAGATTCATTGAAAAAGAAGGAAGAATTTAGAGAATTGGGTGAAGATGGTGAGAGTGGAGTTGGATTTGGTGAGGTTTGTGTTGGAGATTTGCGGATTAGTCCTCAGGTTTTTGGGGATTTGTCACCGGAGGCTTTAAATTATATTCAAAAATTGCAATCGGAGCTGTCTAATGCAGAGCAGGTGACTTTAAATCTGATTTTAGTGTGTGATTAATTGATAACTGAAGATTTCTGATATGAATCACATGGAGGCAATTCAACCAATAATTCGAATGGATGAAAGTAACATATTGAAGATAGTGGATCCACTATCTTCAATATGTTCCTTTTGATCCATTCGAATTATTGGTTGAATTGCCTCCATGTGATTCATATGAATTGCTATAATTAAAACTTTATTATTATTATTATTTTTGTAGTTTATACAACATAAGCTCTTGTGGAGATTCCTGCCTTAATTTAGTTTCAGCTCAATATTTAATTAAATCTTTGCGAAATTGTAGGATATTAACAAATTACCCTTTCAATTGAATGCCCGAGCTGGACTTAATGTTGGATTTGAGATATTCATGCTTGACTTAACTTGATAATAATTATTTCTTCTAAAATTTTATCATCCTCAAGTTAAAGCTTGAATAGCATTCTAATTATATATGCTTATGGCATATAGGTATGTGTAATAAAGTTTTAAGTAAATATGATACATTGTATGAATGTAATTGAAACAATGCAAAAAGAATATTAACTGCACTGTTAGGCTTGTGAGCCGCTCAATTTTCAACTCAATTTTCAGCTAAGTTTGCGCAGCCCTGACAAGTAGATTCACACATTTACACTCCTAATCCAGCTGATTTTATTGATTTTTGCTATTGAATTTTTTCAATTTGTTTTGTTGAAAATATGTCTATTGTTAGCTTATAATGCTACCATGAATGGTTGAATTATATGGTGCACGAGATGATCTATTTGTTGTTTCAGGAACTGGATGCTCAAAAGAAGGAAACCTTGAAAATGGAGTGTAATAAAGGAAGCAGGAATGATTTATTAGACTATTTGCGTTCGTTGGACTCTGAAATGGTAATTTCCGACAACTTTATTCATACCATTTTCTTTTGAAGTTGAAGTTAATATTTAAATGTATAATATACTGAAATATCTTCCTTTTGTACTTAATTTTTTTCTGTAGGTGTCAGAATTATCTCGACCATCATCTGTAGAGGTGGAGGATATAATTCACCAACTTGTTCAGAATGTAGTGCGGAGACTCTTCAAAGATGATCCTACCACTGGTTTAATGGGGGATTCAGCCATAGCAAATACAGAAAATTATATAGATGGCACTGATGAATTTTATGACAGTATGCGCACTTCTCGTGATTACCTAGCAAAGCTGCTTTTCTGGTTAGTATTTTGTCTTTGATCTTCTTTGAATTGGTCAGTCACAACATAGATTCATGTTTTACATTCTGATAGATTTCATAAATGACCATGGTTAATGTTTTCTTGCATGGATTTTACATAGACTTGAATAAGACACAGTATATGATTGTCTAATTCTATGAAATCATTTACTTCCTAGGTGTGCTGTATGCAAGTTAATTGTAGGTGTTACTCTTGATGTCTCTACAGACTGGTGTCATTGTAGTTCCTTGGCTATCAAATTTACCTAATTTGCTCATTTTTTTTGACAGGTGTATGTTGCTAGGCCATCATTTAAGAGGCTTGGAGAACAGATTGCATCTAAGTTGTGTTGTGGGATTGTTGTAAAGAAAAGGAGGCTTGTACATTTCGTTCTTTTTGTTTATTTGTGTACCTTATCTTAATATAAACTATCTCTAGTTACAAATTTTTCTTTTTGTTTTCACTTTCCTGCTTCTGTCAATTTCTTAGTTTTCAACTTTATCATCAAAGGTGGTAATATAATTTCAATTTTCATTCGAATAGTGTACTCTTAGACTATAGACTAATAAATAGTAAAATGTTACATTTTTCCTGTATTTGCCAAAATTTTCAGACAGCCTAGTTTGGGCATTAGTATGGTTAGAATGCCAAGTTAAGGATTACAACAATGGAAGCATCTGTACCACACGATGCATTGCACTTCAGGCAAGCGAAGCTTTTCAGAGTCCCCTGATCAACAAAGTTCCTTTCCCTCTTGCTCTGGACAATAATTTATAATGCTCTGTCTGCATGGTTTGTTGTAAAATAGAAATTTTCTTGCAACTTGTGTTTGCTTACTTGACAAAATAAAACACAAGGTCTCGTGCTTTCTTTTGAAGATTGGTTCTTTTCTTTCTCACTGGTTGGCAATGAGTTGATGATTCTTGGGTCATTTCACCCGTCAAGATCACAGCCATGAGTTGCAATGCCCTTAGATCTTCGTTACACGGTCACCATGAAAAAAAACTTGTTTCATTTATGCTGCTTTTTTTGTCAATGAGATTAACCATAATCTACTTGTGGCAAGGATTCTAGTCTTTTGGACTTTCCCTGTGGAAACCAACTTTATAATCTAGTGTATAAACGAAGGAAACTGCAGTAACACCTGCTTCGAGTAAAAAGCAGTGTAATTCGAGTTATGCGGATT
Source organism: Mallotus japonicus (assembly GCA_949634005.1). Taxonomy (NCBI): domain Eukaryota; kingdom Viridiplantae; phylum Streptophyta; class Magnoliopsida; order Malpighiales; family Euphorbiaceae; genus Mallotus; species Mallotus japonicus. The sequence continues at coordinate 28,372 of CATIWK010270712.1, forward strand.
GGAACTTAGAAATTTCCAGTAAAATATGAGAATTCATGTTTAGCAGTGAAAATATTGTACAATGTGCTATTTGCTGACATTATTAAAACGGGCTTGTGCAAATTTCAAGCCAACGACTGGCTTAACAATGTATGCGAGAGCTGACAAATATTTTAGGCAAAATTAACTCATCAAAACTGCAAAAAATTGATACGGTGAATCTGTATTTGGAATCTTTGTCTATTTACACTACAAAATTGTCCTCTCAGATAAAAATATGAATCGAGGATGGAAGGAATGAATAAACAAATAAAATAATCATCTAGGTACACTAAACAAACAAATTGATCATTGTTGCCTTCTCTTTTGATGGCGAATACGAGGGTATTGTTTATGGTGTTTATGGAGGTCGTAAGGTGCCCAAAGAGAATCGATTGGACACGGCCTCTTTTCGTCAAGCCTCCTCCATGGCTTCCCTTTGCCACTCCAGTGCAGTAAACTTACAGGTCCTGGATGCAATGACCTGCAATTACTAACCACATTGTCACCACCAAGGCCGTGCTGGTTCCATCTATGATCAATTGCCTCAACTTCTCCAGCGAAGACCAATAAAAATGGTGGAAGAGAACCCAACTCATAAATCCTTTTCTCCTTTTGGATTCTCATCCACTTCTCAATCTCCTTTGTGTACTTACCCTCTCTCCACCTCGCCAAGTCCATTACCATTACACCAGTATTAAAGTAACAGGCCATTTTCCCTGCAAAAACACTCGAAAGCTCACGATCTGACCAAAATTCATGGGTGAAGTAGTTGGTGAAATTTGCGTGACAATATTCTGGAGCTCCTATAGTTCTTGATCCAGTAAGAGCAACCCTCCATAGCTTTTGGATATCATCAACAACAATGATGTCAGAATCCAAATAGATCACACGACTGATGCAAGGATCAAGTATATCAGCTAAGTAACTCCTTGCATAGTTCAACGGGTTATCAAGAGCTTGTCGAATGGAAGATGAGATTAAATTATTGACAAGATTCTCTTGGAAGACATAAACCTTGAATCTCAAATAAGGGAATGCAGATTTTACAATCTTGGCAAGATTTGTTGGACTAAGAATCTTGCTTGAACTCGATGTAACAAAATGGAAGAAAATGTTTTCTGGGCAAGAGGCATGTTTGATAACAGAATGGACTGCTGCTATGGTTCCTCGCAGGTACTCAGGATCAAGTGTCATTGCGACATGAACAAGTGAAGGATTACAAGCTAAGAGCAAGGAACTCTTTGTACTAATAGAAGGACACTCCATGCCGTTCTGATACTCTGGTGCTTCCAAGAATTGGAGAGAAGAATCATCATCAGATTGATTAATAAACTTTATGCTATTAACATTGCTGCTGCTGAAAGATCGAATAGCGTAGCTTGGGAATATAAACAAAAGAAAGAAGCAGAAGAAGAAGACAGTTGATCTGTGAAGCAACATACTGAATCAAGAGAGGACAACGCAGATGCTAATTTTTGGTGCTGAAATGTATTCTTGAAGAATTATAGTTTTTATACAGAAAGGATTAGCAGATATGAAGCGGAAAAGAAGAAGAAGAAGAAGACGAAGTCGGAGGCAGGCAAAGTCTAGAACAGCACAGCAACGCGGTTGTGAATAATATTCAAAGAATTGCTGCTTTCAATGTTTTTATTTTTATTTTCTTGGAAATTTCCTCAACTTCAACGCGTCTATTGGTGTGTATATATATATTTCATAAAAAAATTAAATAAGTAATTAATTAATTGACTTACATATCTTAACCCGTCAAAGTTAATAAATATGAACCAGTTCAAAAAAAATAAAAAAGTTAATAAATATGAACAACTTATTGTATAAAGTTAAATGAGGTGAGTTCTTATTTTCTAAAAATTATTTAATTAAATGCTTCAAAAAAATTATTTAATTAAATTATACTATAATATTTTAATAAAATAACTTATTTAATATATTTAAAATGTTTTATTTTATTTATACAATAAAATAATAAAATAAAAAATATATTAATTTATAATAGGTACAGCGCATAATATATCAAAATTGAACTAGTCAAATGCATGCACATCAACAAATAGGGTATAATTTATCCCCATAAATAGTTCGAGTGACAAAATATGTGGATATTTAAATGAGGAGCAGGTTTCGAAACTTCCATTTATGATAGGAAATTAACCATTTTAACTAGTTAAAAAACAAACATGGTAGAATTTGAAAAACACATCTTTGACTTTTAGTAATTCTTTCATCATTATATATATCCCTTAACTAAATAATATATAAATTATTTATTTTTAATAAATTTTATTAAAAGTATAAATTTTTGGAATGTGTATAAAAAATATATAGCGAAAATTTAATTTATATGTATTTGATATTTATTCTTTATTTTATTTTCATTCAATAGATATTATAAGTTGTTATTTGTTATTACTTACTAAATAGTTTATGTATCTTTTTATTATTTAAAATTTCTATTATTTATTAAATTATCATTCATAAACTTAATTAGGTTATTTTACTAATTCTAAAGAACTTAGTTGATAAAAATATTAAAATCATGAAGATATGATAAATAAAATTTTAAAATACAAAAATTAAATTGAATATTTTCAATTGTCGTTAACATATTCTATTAAATAAAAAAAATAGTTATCAATATATAAGAAACATATTAAAAATAAAAATATAAAAATATAATTTATAAAAATGAATACATAAAAGTTTGTGAAAAATAAAAAAAATAAATATAGGGGCTAAATATGTATTAATTCTAGAATTAGCCATATATCATAGTAGTTTATAAGCATTTGGTGTGCTTCATTGTATTTAATTTTCTTAATTATATATGACATATGAGCTGTTCATACAATGTGGATTTAATTTAGATTGTATTTAAAATATTTGTCTTTATCAATAACAAATTATTTGTAAGAAAATATTATATATATTGAATAACTTAATTAATTAACAAATATAATTTCATGTGAAATACATGCATATTAATTATTTTATTTAATAGTTTATTTGAATTCTTGGTAGGCTGGAAACATGTGACTCCACATGCCATGTGGAAGAACTAAACAATAATTATTCATTTTTTTGCTTTGAACATTTGAATAATAATATTTCCACCCAAGTTTAATGATAACTAGCATGGATAAAGGACATCGACATTCCATGCAACTTGTTGTATATATATATATATATATATATATATTGTTAAAGCAAATGAATAATTATTCAAGTCTATTTTTTCTCTATTTTTTTCCATGGTTTACCTTAGATGAGGTCTAATTTATTGTTAAAAATAAATATTAAAAAAACTATGTTTTATTTAAATTTTCGGCCAAAATTTATATTTTAAATAACTTCTAACAATTAGTTAAAGCAAAAGTGTTAACTTTAGTTCAAATATTAAGAATATATATATATATTCATAGCTCACTATTCCCTATTTACCATATATACAAAATCATTAAATTTTCTACTTTTTATTTTTTGAACAAAAAATTTTCTACTTTTTTAAAAGTAGTTTTTAAAAATTTTTATTTTAATAACACTCATTTATATTTTATTCCACTTAAAACACAACAATATTCATTTGCCTTTTATTTCACCTAAAACACCTTTTTTTTTAAAAAAAAAAAAATTATCTTCTATTTCATGTAAAATGCTATTTTCTTGAATTACTCTTTATTGGAATTTTTGTTTTACTCAAATTTTTATCTCCTATTTAACAATCTCTTCTTTTCTTTTTCTTTTTTTGAGAAAATTATGCTACCTTCTTTGATAAAATGAAATAAAATTAAACTGTTTCTATTCAACAAGATTATATAAAATAACAATTCTTTTTATATTTCATCAGTTGTCCTTATAATTTTTTCTGTAATTTGCATATGTGATGTGAAACCATTAAGGCTATTTTTATAAACTCTTTAAATAATTTTATATGTTTCAATTTAATTAAAAATAATTTCAATTTTTACCAGTATCAATAAATCAAAAAGAAACATAATAATAATCAGCCCACGAATTTTTATGTTAAATATATCTCTTTTTTTTTTTTATCACGAATTATAATGATTTTTCTTTTGCTTTAAAGAAACAGATTTCCAATCTCTTGTTTCTTTTAGATTCAATTATACGTTAAATAATTAAATAACTTAATTAATAAGTAACTAAATTAACCCTTTTAAACCCATAATTAATAAAAATTTAGCGAGGAAAATGAACTTGCATTCAATTTTTTTTTTTTTGGGAAAAAATTTTCTAAATGTACAGCAGGTAGATAAATGTACATTCACTGAGAAAACCGTTTATGGGAGCTCAGCAGTCTTCATTATCTGACAGTTAAACCTTGCAAATACAAAGATATCAATAACATTTTGACTTGACCAGAATTTGCGATGAAGCACACTCAAAATAATAAGATTATTTTGTGTGTACAAGGCAACAGACAGGTACTTTCCCCAAAAGCAAAATTCTAAATGAAAATTATCATCTGATTCCTCAGTCCGTACCTTTACAATTCTATCAACAAAAAGAATCTAAATAAACAATAAAAGCACAAATCCTGTCCCACCCAGAAAAAGAATAACAGAGGTCGAATAAATACAACTTCAAATCTGTCAACAATTGCTGATGCCTGATGCATAGAAAGCTGGAAACCAAACTGCCTATGAAAGAAAACTGGCAACTTTATATAGATAACTTGTGTTGTCACCCTGTCTTATCATTTTACACTCGTAGACTAAATTAAGTTCCACTGTGGGAATCTAATTAGTAAATTCAGTTCTACAACCACGAACTGTTAATGTGAGAAGGAAAAACAGGGAAGATATACTCCTACCTAGAAGACGGAGACAATAAATAGGGATATATTTCTACAAAATTATCATGCATCAACCTATATACACTACAATGGCTCAAACATGCTGCCCTTACTCCCGAGCTGTTCATGAGCCATTCCCTTTCTCAAATTGTCACTTGGCAAATAAGTACAAATCATACCTGAGGAAGTTGCCTCAAGAGAGCCTTTCAATCGTGCCAAGGACTTCTAGGAAAATAGGGGCAAAGAAGTGTCAAATTTTTCTCTTGAGATGTCAAGTAAATTGAAAAAGAACTAACAGTTTACCAGATTTGCAAAGCAACTTGCATCTACCTTGAGTCTCACAGGAATGAAATCAGCAATTAGCATGAAGCTGATAAGAATTTGTGGAAGCGTTGTACCCGATCCTCATATGTAGATTTGACCTTTGATGAATTTCTTCTTTTCTTT
>CATIWK010270719.1:0-24595 GCA_949634005.1 Mallotus japonicus
ATAATAGTAAATGGTCGGTTTTCAGTCGGGTTCGGTCGGGTAACCGAAATTTACAAATGTCTGAAAATAGCAACCGACCCGGCTCGGGTCGGCTCAGTTCGGGGTCGGGACTTCGGGTCGGTCGGTTTTTGAACACCCCTAGTTGTTTATTACAATAACACCTAAGAATTTCACTTGATGTTGTGATCATTCTCTCAACTTTTTCATCTTCATTTTTTTGTTTCAAAAAAATGCTGAATTGAGCCATTTCCAATCTTTCTAGCTGTGCCATTTTCTTTTTAATTATTAATTGATAAGTTGGAAATTTGAATCTAATCTTTCTGGAGGGCGATATTCACAATCTCATTTGTAAACCTACATGTCTAATGTTCTCCCCTCTCTTTGATCCAGTCATCTAAGTGGTTTTGTTATGTTGCATTCCACTTCTTTGTTGCTGAATGACTAGCCGTTTAATATTCTTATCTTGTGCTTCCTTTGAAACTTGCAGGGAGGAAGCTAAAGAAATAAGGTCACGATCTTCAGAAAATAAAATTATTACTGCTTTTGAAGATGTTCCTGATCATATTAAGAGGTAAAAATGACTTGTTTATTGATATGGAATCCCACTTTCCATGAAAGAAACGCTGTGAATCCCTTGATATGAAGGGCAACTAATCCCTTCCAAATTCAAATCAAAATCTTTTGCCCAGTTATACCTGAACTTTATCAAATAAGTCCTGTACTTTCCTTTATGAAGAGCATAATTGGCTTGGATTTAGAAAGGATACTGCAAGGAATGTATTGTGCCTTCATTGGGTTTGCAATGCAGTTCTAGAGTTTCCTATGTTAGTTTGCCCATGCTAACAACTATTTGGAACGGACAACATTTTCCACCATCATGCCTGTTTTCATTATTTCTTTGTTCATGTGATAGTTGAATCAGAGCAGGAGTGCAGCTGCTTCTGTGATTCAATACGTCGCTTCTGAATCTTTCTTTTATGGATCTGTGTGTCAGTGGAATAAGTCATCTTTGAAATACTTACTGAAACAGTTTCTATGCATGTACTTGATTGGACTGAACATACAGCATTACAAAGGACTCTGATATTGCTTGGATGCACAAAGATATTTGTCTTGTTCATACTTAATTATTATTTGATGTTGCAGTTTTTATTTGGCATTATGGGTTTTCATTCTTGGAAATTTAGCATGTGGTGATACCTTGAGAGTTGGACTGTTGGACAAATTAGAATGAATTGTCTTCTTGTTTGTTATTCAACTCAAAACTATGTCAGCTTGGATTCACTTAACCAGGATAACTTGCAAACAAAAATTGTTTGTTTGCTTAGCCTTAGATGTCACAGAATCTTCTTTTCGTTCCCAGGAAAATAGCCAGTTCCTACAGAGAGCTAGAGGCTCGGAAGAAAAGAGCAAACCAGTTGGAGAAACTATATGCAGAAATGGATTTGCAGAAGGAATTACAGGTGTGAATTTTTTAACTTGCCTAAGCATTAAATGATTGTTTGTATGGATGTCAATTGAAGTATGACTTCAAATACACTTCTTTATGATCAGAAAAAGGGTAAAAAGCGTAAGCTGCGTGAAAATGAAATTGTCAGTCCAACTTCCAAACCAGTATATAAATGGCGATCAGAAAGAAAGCGGTGAAAGGTGTGCATTGGTATCATGACATCTCTAATCACTTGTTTGCATTCTTCCACACATCTTTGTGATCAACTTTTCAGGAGTTGTTGATACTTGTGAATGAAGCCAGAAAATTCTTATGTTGAACACACTGAAAGTATAGATCCAATGTTAGCTGCAAGGGCATTAGCCGCCTAATCAGGCAGGATGAGATGGCGATGCATTCAAATGTAACCTATGTATTTCTGATTTTTTGATGAAAGAACTATTTGATGCCAGGTTGTGGTTATATTTTTGAATAGATGATTGCTAGTATTTTAATTCAACTTCTTCATCAATGACTTAGTTTTGATCCAGATCTCACTGTGATTTAGGAATTCAAATTGCTGGTGATTAGACAAATTTGGATCTGCATGTTAAGTTGTTTTGGTGCTCGTTAATAAGCCTTAGACTATCTTTGTAATTTTTAGTCATGTTTGCACTTATTCTGGAATCATAAAACAAGTTATAAGAACTGGAACAGTGAAGAAAAGCTGAAAATTATCATTATGCCCAGCAACGAACAGCTTGTGCAGTGGCATATTATTTTCCAACTGAAACATTTTCGATTTTGAATCTATGGCTTCTATTTCTATGGGATTAGAAGTTATGTCCTAATCATTTTTAGGCTTATTCAGTACAAGCTTGTCTTAGTTTTATGTTAAAGCACAAAGCTTCTTGTAGTTTGATGTTAGCTACGCTTGTACTGTGGATTGCCGGCATGTTTGACAGAATTTCAGCGCTTCAAGTAGACGATAGAGCCACTATCAACTCCATTCAACCCAACCCTACCACAAGTTTTGGGCCTATCTCTGTAAAGCTGTAAAGCTGTCATTTACAAAGTCTTTAACTTTTCAATTCTAGCAGTTTGTTTACCTGGTGGCTTTGCAAATGTCCCAGTTTTTTAGCAAAAGCATTGAAAACAGCCTGTTGAATATTGATATGCCTAGGAAGTGATCACTAGAGGAAAATTGAATGCAATTAAAAGGCAAATGACTACCAATAAATAAACCAGATAAGCTATCCTTTTGGAGTTCAAAGAAAGACACACAGATCCTAAAAAGCATTAATACATCTTGTTGACAGCTATTTTTTTTTTCAAGAAAGGATCACAAAAAAGATAATAACCATCAGAAAGCAAATGAGCTTTTTGTTTAAAGTTGTGGAGAACAACGCCATTGGAGGAGTTTGAACCGTTGATTCTCAGAAATTAATTCTGAAACTGGAGAAAGAAAGTGAATCAGGATGACAAAATTCTCAGAATCATTTCACGTGACCTGTAATGTACAAGGAAATACATTTCTTATCTATGAGGGGTCAGAGTATGCAAAATCCACCCGATTGATGAAAGACAAGGAATTACCAGCACAAATTTGTTCACTGACGCGGCTCCACAAGAATGTACAATGGCTTTCCATTTAGCTTGCACTGTCCCTGCAAAAGAATTGGACAATACCAACTAGTGAGATTGCACCATTTAGAAAGATGCGGAGACTTTGCTCAAATAGAGATATGCATCTACTGTTAGTGTTAGTGTTAGGCTAAGCCTATGAGGGCATTAGGTGCATGACAATGGAACATGCATGCATATATGCTATGTTGCATGGACACTTCAATTACTCGGTATCTCCATTTTTCTTTGTCCGTGCCACTTAAACACTTAAGTTTAGAAGGCAGACACTTCAATTAGAAGCCGTTTTTCCGTGTTCATGTCTTCATTTTCCGTATCCCTGTATTTGTGTCCGTACAACCTAGCATATATGTGAAGGTCTACTACCATTACCTTGAACTCAGGCAACCCAATAACACATGCGCACTCTACAACTTCTGATCCAGCGCGTTCTAGTCAATGGAAATTCAAAACAATAAAATTTTTAGCCAAGAAATTAAATAAAACTATCTAGAAGGAAGAGGACACTACTACCACCTGTAAATTTACAGCCTAATTACCTACCTAGTAGTCTTATGGCTGCTGAGAGTGTTCCACCAGTAGCAACTAAATCATCAATGATGATAGCCCGTTCACCATGTTTGACAGCACCAATGTGCATCTCTAAACAGTCATTTCCATATTCAAGAACATATGCTTCAGAAATGACTTCTCCTATAAATAGTCAAACAAATAAAGAATTTACTTGGAATTCAAAAGATTAAACACAACCAATCTGAATTCTGAAGGTCTATGAAATTAGGATATGAACTTAAGCATTAAAACACAGATGGTGAACATTGGCAAGCTTAGCGTTGTGTGAACCTTCCTTCTTCACAAGGCATTATGCAACATATTCAGCAAAGGCCTGCCACACAAACAATTCATCTCTTGTGATTTCAGCTTCCACAAGAAAGCCTGTGATGAACCACTTGGTACATATTTAATATGAATTAAATATGTACGAGTCAACCTCCAAAGGCAAGAAGTGCCAGCCAATGTGCATATAAACAGCAGCTTGCCAACCCCTCAAATGAATCTCAAATTACTTACCTTTGAAGCACTTGAAAAATACATAGGATCATGTTCAAGCAAGTTTAGTCTATTTCAGCCTCAAACATGTAACCCTAGCTTTGAACTATTTAACATGCAATTCTAACATCTACTGTTCTCATAATTCTACCAAAGATTTTCCCACATGATTTGCCATTTTTTTTCCTTTAGAACAATACATCATTTGCTTAAAAAAGATACTATAATCTGCATACAAAAGCATACCTGGCAATTTCTTAGGTTTCCTGAGAGGAACAAATTTTGCACCAATGGCTAACGCAATTGAAGGGCCAAATATAAAACCTCTAGCTTCCACTCCTAGAAGAAAAACATTTCACTTTGTCATCATAAGAAACCATTTACAGTATGCATAAAGATGGTTAAGTGACCATTGCAGATTCCACAAACAAAAGAAAGGAAATACAAATAAGCAAGTAGCTGGATGGATGAGTCAATTAGGCGATCAAGATCAAAAACCTCATACCATATACATGTATGTTCACAATTCTTTGATCTCTAGCTAAAATATCCTTGTTTTGACATTGTTTTCAAAAGTTCTCTTGAATGTTTGGCATTGACATTATACATATATAAACCAAAAATTGTACTTAATTATTTTTACTGAGATATAGGGTTACAACTTGATGAGGTAAAAACCTTTCTTGGAAAACTAAAATGGCATTCATTTCTTCAAGAACTGTGATTAGTTTCTAGCAAAAGAGAACAAGAAAAAAAATCAATAAATATCTAACAATTTACCTGGAGTTGTTGAGGATGAATTAAAAGGATGTGGACAAATATAAAAAGGAAAAAACTTTTCTTTAAAAAAAATACCATCTCACCCACTATAAAATTTTGGAGATCCCATTACACCAACTTGCTTGAGATTTCCCTAAAGAGAGAGAGTATGTGTGTATATAATAGCCACAACTTGATAAATATTATATATATATATAAAATAAATTTGCTGCCATTATAAAGAGCAGACCAAGAGCACCCACAAATGCATAAAAATATATGAGTGTGTTTGTGTGTAAAGGGAAAGAGAAAGAGATTACCAGCAACAACAGAGATACCCATATCTCTATAGCGATCAACAAAAATATCCACAGTGTCTTTAAATGCCTTGGGATCAAGTAAGAGTGTAGTTATGTCTTGAAACATAATTCCTAAAAAGAAATATCCCATCAATAAACAAAATGCTTAATTAATTAGCAACAAGTAACAACTTTTAACTTACAAACATTTTGAGAACATGTAAAAAAGAAAAGGAGAAGAATATCAACTTTTTTTCAAGTACTAATAACACCCACTTTGCTTTCTGGAAAAAGAACAAGACTCTCTCAACAAAACTCAAAGTAATTAAAGAAAACATCATTTCTTTTTACCTTGTTTTGGGAAGTGAGGAATCACTCTAATGGCATCTGATATGGCCTCCAATCTTGGGTCTCCTTGTAGGCCATTTTCAACTGCAAACATTTTTTTTTTCTTGCTACTCACTTTTTAATTCTTGTTTCTTTTCTTGAATGAATGAATGTGGTTTCACTCTATAAACCAACACACCAACCAAGCAAAGCAAGCCAATAAGCAAGCGAGCTGATGATGATGATGATGGGTGAAGAAGCAGAGTTGTTTGTTATGTTTCCTTTTTTCTAAGCAAACAAGAGGAGAATGACAGTGTCATTAAGAAAGTGTATCTTTGTTGGCCAAAGCACCACTGGAGAAGATCCAAGTGCTCAGTGCTCTATATTTATAGCCTCACTCACTCTCTTTATTATCTGCTTCACTTACTCTTTTTTTTTAATCTATAATATCAACTTTTATTATGTCAACCAACTCTCCATGTTCATATTATATTATATATATTATATTATATTATATCATGCAAAAAGAAGTTACCATTAGTAGTTCAAGTGGTAAAAAGTGTAGACATTCAATTTGAGGAGATCAGGGATCAAATCCCTCACCCCCTATCTTCTCCCTTTGTGTTGTTGGATATATCATGCAAAAAGAAATGTAATAATATATATATATATATATATATATATATAAAAGATAATCACTAATGTCACGGTCTCGACAGCAACAATGTTATCACATATCGGTAAAATATCAAAAAAGTTTCTCCCCTCCATTGACAGACCTCCTATATTTAGAAGCATCAATATGATTTTAAGAAAATTATCATGTATCAGGTCACACATCGCGTATCACTGTCTATATATATATAAATAATGATGATGATTATGATGTTCACTTTATTTTAACTAACTAATAATTGATGTCTTACTTAATTACTCCAATATTAAATATAAAGTTAGGATTTGCTTCCTCATTCTATCTATTAGCAAGTAATATCTGTAATATTTATCAGTTTTTTTATTATTAAAGTAAAAAAACACTCATTATAAAGTGATTTTTAATCTAAATTATTTAATATTTAAAGTTTATTAAACTTTAATTAATTCATTTTGATCCGGAAAGCACTATAAGTATAGTAAAAATTTTTCAATAAATAATTTAATGTGATTATATATTTCAAATTTATTCTTAAAAAATCATAAATAAAAATCTCCAAACAGTAATTTAACACTATCACATACATTACCACTTAAATTGTTTAGACAAAAACAGTTACGTACATTTGACCTATCAATTGATTCCAATAGTTGTTAGTCATTATAAATATTATTAATTTAATGGTAAGTTGTAATACAAATCCATTATAACTATAAACGAATAATTTTTAGCAAAAAATTTTTGAATATAGATTAATATAGAAAGTGGATTTTGATATATATAATCATAATTATGTATCATCAATTTTTTGTTTAAAATATACACATCTATTAATTCACTTTTTAAATGAATCTCAAAAAGCATATCTTAGGTTTAGTTTTGATCACTAGAATCAATTTTAAGATAGCCTAGGAATAATTTAAATACCACTTGAATAAATTTGTTTATTTAAACTTTATAAAAGGGGATTATAATTGTTAATATGGTTTCATATGATTTTTTTTTTTTTACATCTGTGTACTGTAAGGAATATGAGTTTTTTTAATTTATTAATAATAATAATAAATTATTATTTTATTGAGTGATTTATATGAAAAGAAAATGCTAGTCACTATCTGTTATTTAATATATATTAGGCTATTGTAAATCTTTAATGAATGAATTAAAAAACAAAACAGAAGAGGGGACATCATTATCAAAGTAGCAATGAACAATACTAATGATAGGATTAAAAAAATAAAATAAACCTGCAAGTGTTTGTTTGACATTGAAACTAAACTTGATTTCTTAAGTTAAAGTGATTGACATTACTGAAATTATGATTTGAAACCTTATTTTTAGCATTAGAGTGGAATCATTTCAGTTAGATTTAAATTTTAATTCGAAAAGATATAATGATTGAAATGATTAAATGTCATTTCATTAATGATAAAATAAACATTTTTAATCATATGGTTAAACAATATTTTAAAAATTTATATAAGTTTCACCTTTTTTTTTCCTCTATGGTGAAAAATAGTGGACCCCTTATGTAAACTTCCACTTTCATCTTCCTGTTTTTGGTCTTATATATATATATATATATATATATCACAAATTCTCATTATCCTTTGGTTTTAAAGATGCACATGATGAAAATTTGATAATCAATTAACATAATCCATTAATAAAAGTAAATAAATAAAGATACATAGTTCGAAAACTGTTACTTTTAATTTGTAAAATTAATTTCTATTAGATTTAAAGAGATGGATGATTCTTATTTTACGGTCCATCAATACTTAAATCATATGAGTTTTATATTTTAAAAAATTGATAAATTAATGTTTAATACATGGTAAGTTATTAAATGTTTTATTAATTAAAAATGTAAATATTTAATTTTATCACAAAACCTAGAAATTAATTTCATTGATTATAATGATATAAAAAATTATAAGTTTTTAGACACACTAATAATGTTTGCTTGTTTCAATTTAGTAAGAACATATTATATGCAAAATAATAAAAAATAATAATTTTATCTATAATTATATTTGAGGTAAGAATTTTCTTATTTCTTAAAAAAAGAGAAAAAAATAATAATAATAAAGTAATTTTACGTGTGGGTAAGTTTGAGAAATTACGGCTGTGAGTAAGACTGTAAAAGAGGATCCAAGTGGCAGGGGCGAGATATTTTTGGACTTTTGTGGTGGTACCAAAAAAATATATTGACATGATGACGTGGCAATGTTGGATTCGGTAATGCGGGTCCCATTGATTGAATGGTCAAGATCAGCTTCAGATTGCTTCGACCGTTGGGTTCTGATTCTCTGCATTTCATCATAAATGAGTTACCCTCGCATGCGGTTGACGCATCATAAATGTTTTGTCCATTCCTCTTTTTTTTTGGGTAAAAATAAAATATATTTATAAAATTTTTATTTCTAGTTGGGCTAAAATAAATTTTATATTGTATAATTTTTTAAATACCATTCTAAGAAAATTTATCTTTATATAAAAAATAATAATATATGTTCAAAAATAATATATATATATATATATATATATATATATATTATTTTATATCAAAAGTACTAGAAAATATAAATTTTTATACTCTTAGAATAATTTTGTATATTTTAACATTATTTAAATATATATTTTAATTTTAAAAATTATGGTTATCTTTTTTTATATAAATCTCACATTTGATATAATTTATCAATTTTATATCACTTAAAATAAAAATAATTAAGTTTAAATAACAATTTTTATAGTTATAATTCTCTTAAATTATAATTTTTTGATAGTAGAGTTAGTTTAATTTCAATAATATAACTATATTAATAAAAAAAATAATATAACTATATAAAGACTTTACTACAATGAAAAGTTTAAATAATCGATTTGTAGTAAAGGAACAGAAAAATAAAACAAATAATAATAAATCGTAATTTTTATCCATATTTTGCAAAAGATATATAAAAGGATGGCAGGTGAGATTTAATATTTTTGCTTAATTTTCATAATTATCAAAAATTAGTGCTACATTAATTTTTTTGAATAGCTAGTAGAGATGATTAATTTCCAATGTCACAAAGATGGGGGTTGGAACCCTACTCTCTTCAATAAAATGTTCACATTTTTTATCATTTGAACTATTCATAGAGGATTAGTACTAGATTAATTGTGACTAATGCTATATTTAGAGTATGATAAATAAATAAGAATGGCATGTAAATAGAAAAGGAAAATTATAAATCTCTTTTTTTTTTCCTTACTTGTTTATCACTCCCTCTAATAGAATTTAATCATTTGTTTGGTGCATTATTTCTTTTGGAAGAAGAAAGCTACCTGGAGGAAATGATGAAAAAAATAAAAATATATATTTTTTATTGTTTGAATATTAAATTTATAATTTATGTATTTTTTATTATCTCTTAAATTGGGAGAAAACTAAAATAGCTTCCAAGGGTATTTAGATAGGTCTTCTCTCCAACTTGTTTTCTGGTTTTTTAATGAATAAAAAATTATCATATATAGAATCTTATCATTTTATATAAAATCTTTTAGAACTTTTCAAATAAGTATAAATATCGATAATTAATATTTTTTACCTCCTAAATGTTGATAGAAATATCGGAAAAAAAACCTTTCCACTATCAATTTTTTATTTCATATTTTTATATATGTATATAATAAAAATAATAATAATAATAATAAAATTATTTGTACAATACACAAGTTTTTATCTGTAAAATTTTATAAATTAAATTTTGAAAAAAAAAAAGTCTTATTGACATTATACTATTCGACTCAGTAACTCGAATAATATGTATATCAATCTATAATCATAGATGTAAAACTAAATCAATCTATGTATATCAATGTCTGTTCAAAAAAAAAAAACTAAATTTCAATGAATTAATAAATTAAAAACAATAATAAAATAGAGGAAGAAAAAAATTAGGGTAAAAAAAGGAAAAATAGAAGATGGAATGTAAGTAGTGGTAGACTAGTAGTATTAGTAGAAGAAGAAGAATATTGATGGCCACCATAATTCGGATGGCCCACAAAAAGGGACGTACGTGATCTACTGTTGACATGCACGCGTATGTACTATTGTGATTGCATTATCACACGATTATTTGGATGTTCCCCTCTTTCTCTAGGGGCCCCCCTTTCCCCTATCCATCACCATCTTCCAAAAAAAAGTAAAAAAAATAAACAAGACTTTCTTTTTATTTCTTTTGGACGGTGCAGATTTGTCTACAGGCAATAAAAATTCAATCCCCACCATCTGATTTATGTTTTTTTTTGTTGTGATTTATTTATTTTCATTTTTTTTCAACGAACAAGCGTGTTTAAGCTTGAAATTTTCTTCTTTTTCTATAATTGCTAGTGCTTTTGGGGTAGCATAGCCCTTAATTTTTGGGACATTTTGTGATGGTGGATCAAAAATTTTCAATCAAGTATTTGAGATTCAAACACATGGTGATTGATTTTTTTTTTCTTGATATTTCTTTTTATCAAATACTTTATCATTGATTAAGACTTAAAAGACATTATTTTGATAAAAAAAAAAACAAATATCTTTCTTTGGATAGTTCTCTGCTACAGTGTCACCAATTTAATAGTTTACGTTTTTACTAGGGGGTTTACCCCCGCTCCTTTATCCTTTTCTGTTTATGGTTTTATTACTTAATAAGATGTTTATCTATAGGTGTGTTGTAATAATTTTGTGGTTGATAGCTCTAGGTTTGTTAGTATTTGGGTGCAGGAAGTACGGTAAATCCACCGTCCTCTGCTTTGTCTGTCTGGTTGAGATCAACCATGGTGTTGCTGTTGTTTTGTTTTTGGGTTTCTGGTGCAGACGGTTTGGCACTTCTGCTGAGAAGGCCACCTTATGTTTTGTCGAGAATGGTTGTTCTCGTATGTTTCTCTGCTTGCCAATACATCGCTGGGTTTCTACCCTCTTCAGGCTTTGCAAGATCGTTGTTAAGAAAGGAGATCTTAGTCCCCGGTATTCGGTCTGGAGGTCGATCTTCCTTTTTGTCTTCTGCTTGAGTTTGCGGCGTCAATGTCTGGACAATGTTATCCCTTTCAGTTCGCGACACCAACTCTTCAAACCAGATTGGCATGTAGCTGCGCATCATCAGGCTATAGGTGTCGTCGCTGCCACCATTTGGCTTTGCTGCAATCTATGTCATGAAATTAGGGTTACAACCCTAACATGTATTTTTGGGCTCTATCCTAAAGTTAGCCCATTAACTTGTAAAAGCCTAAGATGTATTTTGGTCTATCCATTTGTGCTGGCCCATCAAGTTGTAATATTACTTATCTAATATATAATATCTTTTAATTTGGTAAAAAAAAAAAAGGTGATCATTGATCAACAATTATTAGGGGGTGTGTCAATATCTTGTGAAATGAAAATAAATTATCATTCATTGATTAATTTTTTGTCACTACAAAAAAAATATATTAGCGAGAAAATTTTTTTATCACTAAATTGTGACAGATTAATTAACAAAAGATATTAATGAAGGGTTGAGTACAGGATGGAGAAAATACCGAATCGAACCGAAAATTTCAAACCAAAAGACATTAAAACTGTACCGAATTGAACCAAATTTTATGACTAATTTGATACGATACTAGATATTTACAAAAAACCGAACATGAAACTATACCGAACCGAAAACCAAATATAGTACCGAATATTAATTTAATAAGTAATACATAGTGATTAATAAATAGTAGTAACTTAATTATATAGTTTTAATTATATTATCAAGTAATATACATATGTATAATAATAATATATAATAAAAAATTAATATGTTTTGTGATTAAAATATAATAAATAAATTGTTAATATTATTATCATTGTTACTAGTACTAGTATTATTATTATTCAATTAACAAGTAAAAATGTGAAATGTCTATTATATTACAATTTGAACTTAAAATATAAATATAAAAAATTCACATTTCATAGTTTCAAATAATTCAATTAACAAATAAAAATGTAGAATATCTATAAAAATTAATGAGCTAAATAATATTATTATAATTATTATTTTACTACATAATAATACATAGACATATATTATAGATAACCAAAACGACATGGTTTTTTCCAAATCTACGTCGTTTTAATTAATGTAAGTAGTTATCTTACAAACAAAAATAAGAGAAGATACATTTTTATTAATTAAAATATATTTCTATTATTATATTTAATAACTTATTAATTATTATTATTATTAAGTAATTTAATCTTACTGATATTATTTAAAAGTAATAAGGTAAATAATAAAAATAATAATAATAATAATAATAATAATAATAATAATAATATTATTATTATTATTATTATTATTATTATTATTATTATTATTATTATTTCATACATATATATATACATATAATAACCAAAATGACATATTTTTACCTAAAACTATATCGTTCTGATTTGTGGATAATAAATATAATTTTAATTAATAATATAAATTTGTCTATTACATAAATTTCCGAATTTCCATTTTGGACCGTACTATACCTATCCGTTTTGATAGAACTGGATCCCCGTACCGAACCTTCCTGAAAAATGGGACGGGACCGCTATGGAGATTTTTAAGTTAGGTTATGGTATTGGAGATTTTATTTTTAAATTCTCAAAATATGGTACGGTTCCGGAGATTTTAAATTCCCGGATTTTCCTGACCCATGCTCACCCCTATAATGATGTATTCTAAATTTATAATTAAAATTACATGAATATAGGCACACATTTATTAGTGATAGATTAGCAATGCACTCTAATGA
Source organism: Mallotus japonicus (assembly GCA_949634005.1). NCBI lineage: Eukaryota > Viridiplantae > Streptophyta > Magnoliopsida > Malpighiales > Euphorbiaceae > Mallotus > Mallotus japonicus. Next base: position 12,977 of record CATIWK010270719.1, read on the forward strand.
CGTATTGATTAATAGAGATATCATAAAATGAATAAAATGTTCTTGTAGAGAAGTTGTCGTTAATCCACTCCATTTATCATTAATAACCATATATAAGATTTAATGATACATCTAAAAGGTCATTTGGTTTATTCTATGAAAATTGGAATCGGAATAAAGGAAAATTGGAAATGAAATAAAAATTTCATCAAAATATTTGGTTTACAAGGGAATTAGAATCGAAATCAATTTTATTTATATATGAAAATAAATAATAATTATTATATTTTATTAGGTCAAAAATATTATATTTCATAAATTAAATAATATATGACCATATTTAAAATTTTGACTAATTTATAATTAATTTTAACTTGATTTCATGGTGAAAAATCATTTCTTACCCCTAAAAGGGGAATGAGTAATTTCCATTCCCATATAAAATTTTAATAAATCAAACACTAAAAATCGAAATCACTCATTCCGATTCCAATTTCCACTCTTATTTTTCCTAAAACAAATCACCCTTAACAAATTTTTTCTTTATTTTACGGAGAGGGAAGGTGGTCTAAGGTAACAAACTCCATGCAAATGATAGATGGTTCAACCAATTTAATTATCTCGTCACACCACATATATTCGACGGCTGAATACTCATTTTCACCCCTGAACTTTATCCTTGTAGTCCATTGCACACCTCAACTTTCAAAATTGCCTATTCCACTACTAAATTTCTATTTTGAACCTAAATCAACCTTCAATTCAGGGCAAGTAATCGCATCCAAAGAACGCACATTGACTTGTTAAAAAATGTAATGACATGGACTTCTATGTCAAGACAGAGTAAATCTTTTACTAAAAATATTACAAGGTCAAAAAGTTAAAAAAAAAAACTTTTTTTACCTAAATCATTAAAATCCTAAATAACTCAATCCCTAAATTCCTTAAACCTAAATCTCTAACTTACTGCATCTTCATCAAAATGAACGGCTCCACCATCGCCAAAGATCCTTCGTATTTACCATTGCACCTTTCTATCCCTTTTCCATATATGAAAATGAAAAAACATTTTACCAACATATGCCGCCACCACCACCACCACCACCACCGTCATCATCATCCTTGTTGACACAAGAAGCAGAAAACCATCAACCTTCAACATCATCATCATCATACATTAAATCTCCTCATCCAGTTTGGGTGTCAAATTCTTAATAAACCTTTTCATATATATAATAACTACTTCTTATCAAAAGAAGGGTTGCTCTTGGAGCCTGAATGTGTCAATAATGTCAACCACTTTAACAGCTTGGTCATCAATACCTTCATCTTCATCTGCACCTTTAGCAGAAGGATTTGTACCAATATCTACTTCAACAACTCCTTGAACAACCCACTTTCCTTCAACTTCCCACAAAATGCCATTCTCAATTTCCTTATAATGGAACGAGTCCAAGAGAAGCTTATCACCACAAAGCAAATCCTGATAGACCAACCGCAAAGCAAATCCTGATAGACCAACATGGTTATAGATTTTCCCTTGGATCGAACCGTGTAAAAGAGAAGAAGCTAAAAAGCAGAGAGCAGGAGCTAAGCACACGAGAGAGCGAGTGATGTACAAGTCAAGCTTAGCCCATAACAATATGTACTGCTTCTTCATTGTTTGTCATTGCAAATATTTTTGTGATTGTTGGTCATAGTAACCAAGTTGTGAGGAATGTAACAAGGTAAAGGAAGAAATTGAAATAATGTAACTCTACATTCTACTCACCACTTGTTTGATAAAATGCCCAAGAAGAATTTTTTTTATTATTTTTAAAAATTTTCAAGGTTAATTTTGATGTTATTTAGTTTTTCTCTAGTTTAGTGCTATTGTATGAAATATGGTGGTATTCATCATAGAAATAATCGCACCTTGTTGATGAATAGTGGTGGTTTGAATGATATATAAAGTGACAGTAACAGTGATGGTCGTTTAAATGGGGTGAAAAGGAGAGAAAAAGATAGGAACTCAATTGTAAATTTTATTTGCTTGTTTTTTTATTCAAATATAATCAAATATGTGTGTCAGCAGCTTCTTTCCACCTTCAGTACTAAAAAATGCATGAATTTCACGTTGTTGTCCATCCTGTTAAATTATGAACTCAATGGAATAAAAATATTAATTTTAGGAGTTAAATAGGTTCAAAATAAAAATTATAATATGCAATAGATTAAATTAAAAATTAAGGAGTGCAATAGATCAAAAGGATAAAATTTAAAGGTGAAATAACGTATTTGGGCTATATTCGACACATATGATATTCTATGGGTGCACAAGTTTTTAATGCTACATTTTGGGGTTAATTACATCCATGGTACCCAAAATTATCACAAATTCCCATTAAAAGATCCGAATTTCATTTTGTCACTTAAAACCTCCCAAGTGTTCACCTGAGTCCCACAAAAGTGCCTTCTCACACAAAATGCATCTACAGATGAAGCAGATGTATTTTGTTCTTTAGTTAATAGGTTCTGTAGACTGTTTTGCAGATTCAATTAGAATGCATTTTGTGTGAGGAGGCACTTTTATGGGATCCAAACGAACACTTGGGAGGTTTTAAGTGACAAAATGAAATTCGAATCTTTTAATGGAAATTTGTGATAATTTTAGATACTGTCGATGTAATTAACCCCTACATCTTGTCATGACCCAACACTAATAGCTAGTAGTAGATAGACAATGTCTAACAATTTGGGCATAGGCATGCCTCGCTCACACCATTATTAATGAAAGGGTAAATTACATTTTTTTCCTTGTATTTTATCACATTATATTACTTCATTCTGACATTTGAAAAAATACTTATTTATCTTGACATTTGTTTTTTAGCACTCATTAGTCCTTCTATAGGGATGAAATAGTACAAGAAAAAATAAATATCAGAGATGAATAAATATTTTTTTAAATATCAAAATGAAGTAGTGTAATATAACAAAACAAAGGAGAAAAAAATGTAATTTACCCTTAATCAAACTTTTAGATGGATTCTTATCAAATTGACACTTATGATGGCCGATGAGACTTCAATCAATCGGTTGGTATGAGGAATTTGAAACTTTATCCAAATAATGTCAAAGATTTAATTTTTTAATTGATTTTATAGTTGAAATTTGTATTTATGAAAAATTTAAATATCTTTTTTCTTATTAATACTAATAACTAAACACTATAATTTTTCTAAAGACAAATTAATGATACAGTACTGATAAATATATTGACAATTATAACTAAAGTGTTGTAGAATTAAGATTAAATTGTTTAGTTTGTTATAGAACTAAACTTGAAATACCAAATGCCTTTACTTTATTTTAGTAGTATTTAATTAGAAGAAAAATATTTTTATAGTATAATGATTTTAAGAGAATTTAGAAAGAGTTTGGAGAGAATTTAAAAAGCTATATATTTCTTTTTTCTATCATTTACATTAATGAATTTCAATCCCTTTATATAGAGATTTTCTTTTCACTATTTGAGAACTATTCTCTCACAAGCAATATATTATTCATTCACATGCAATATATTGTTCATTCACATTCATAATAAGTTCCAATTATATAAAATTTGAATTAAGATTAAACTAAATTATGATTAAAATAAATACAATTATTTAATTATATAATATTTATAAATGACTATTAAAAAAAATAATTTGGATGAATATGTAAAAAATATAAAGTATGAGTGTAATTTATAAAGATAATAAAAAGTAAAAAAATAATAAATAATAAGAGATATAAAAATATATATTGAAAATATTTTTTTTATTGTGTAAATTAATATTATGGGTTAAAAATAAAACACCGTAAATTAATACAATAAATTTGTTGTAAATATACAGTAAATTTACTATTTGGATTGGAGATGCCGTTACTACTCTGTCTTGTGCTTTCCAGGAGAAGAAGGTTGCGTGTCTTCTTCAAAGACGTCTTTGTGTTAGAGTGGCAGGTCATCTCTGTTGTAGCAGTCATGATTTCCTGTAGTTATCATTATAACCTCTCTAGTCCTCAACTGGGAGACTTTCGAGGCTGGACGTTGACCAATTGCCTTGATTGGAGATTAGGGATCACGCGCCACCAAGCTTAGAGTCAGTGAGTGTTTTCCAATCTTCTGCGAGAGAGAGGAAGAAACCAGAGTATGGAAATTTGTTTGGTCGGGAAGGAATTGGATGGAGGATTCCTTGAATGACCATGGACCATAAGATTGTTGGTTATTGACTATTTGAGAGATTGCTTTCGCAGTCATAAAATGGATATCTTCATTCCATGAGAATTTGAGGATAGAGATGTTCCTTGCTCTGAGGCCCATCACAAAAAATCCAGCATAGAAACTCCATACCTATGAGGAATATATTGCAGGAGGCTTGGAAGGTATTAATGAACACTCGCGATTTTTCTTACCAACTGGGTACGTTCTTTGGGAACCTTTGAAGCTAACACATCTTCTGGCTCAGAGTGACCTCTTTTTGAGTCTTGGGTAAGTTGGATAGTTGGATGAATAAAGGATGGTGGAGGGTTGGAACCAAGAGAGTTAATGCAGAGAGTAGGAATAGCTGACAGTAAAGAATTGTGGCCACCGAGCGGTTGAGATAATTTTTTATTTATTTATTTTTTTTTTGGACGGTGAGCAGTTGAGATAATTAATGCTAGAAAAAAGAACAAAGATAATGTTAAAGGGAAAAAACATAATGTTCACCGTTAATTGAGGAACTTATTTCAGAACCTCTACACCTTTAAATGTCATGAAAAAATCACAAAATCTTAAGTTAAAATGGGACTATAGTACTTTTTTTTGTCTAAGTGGTTTAATTTCTTCAAACCACAAATAAGTAAAGGGTTTGAACGTAAACGTAAAAGCGCAGAAAGGTCACAGTAAGCAAACAGTAACAATGTGATAAAAACAATTGCCTACGTGGCTCCATAATCATGCTCGACTAAAACAACCGCGTGGTAAGAGGAAGGCCATTTTAACAGCTCATTAGCGTCACGTGGCAGTAAGAGGTCAAAACGGCCACGTGGTCGGCGGCAACTCATCATCACTGTGATAAACATTCCCACGCACGCCGAAACAAACGACAAAAAAAGCTCCCACTTGCCGTTCTAATCGCGCGAGTAGTCTTAACTTTCTACTCGAACGCGTTTCGTTATGCTCACACCCTTCGTATTAAAAATTTTTTTACTCTGGATTCTAGAAGTCTGTAAAGAATTATTAAATCCATCACGATCTACTTATAAAAGGAAGAGGATAATCATTGCCGTTAGATCCGGAAATTGACGGTGGAAGCAAACGAACAAAATATAAGCCGTTGGATTAAATCGTGTAGGTAATGAACGGACAGGATTAGGTGAAAGAGGGGGGATTGGGCCTTTAAGTAGGGGAGCGAACCTAGCCCAACGATCACAGGCTTGAAGCGATTTCTCTCGTGTTGTTTGCTCTTTTTGTTTTTTTGTCTGTGTTACGGTGGAGAAGAATAATTGCGAAGAGGGGGGTTTGTATCGGAATCTCTCTGTTCGATTTAAGGAGGCGCGAGATCAGGTTTTGAATTGGATTTCAATTTCTGGAGGATAAACCTGTCATACCTCTAGGGTTTTGTTTCACATTGTTATGAGGTGCTCTTTATTGTGTTGATGCTTGTTCTTCGATCTAGGGTTCCTTTTTTCTTTTTGCTCGAAGGAGCTTAGTATTGTTTCAACAGTGAGTCTTTAATTCTTTTGTTCGGCTTCTTTATTCATTTTGGAGATTTTTTTTTTCATTTCGTTGAAATTTTTAAGCAATGAAAGAAAATTCATTTCTTTTTAGGTTTTATGATTTGTTAGATTAGGGTTTGGGAAAATAAATCACCATTTTGAATCTTTTTTTTCTTGCTGTTGGAGCCATTTTTTATTGGTAAAATTTGACTTGTTATCTCCCCACATTGCATTATATTCTGGAGGACTAATAAGTATCTTGAGACTTTTGGATATGTTAAAAATTTGAAACTCCTCTGTGGGTGTTGCAAAATTAAGAAAAAGAATGATGGAGCTGCTGTTGGGTTGAATATTATTGTTGATTTCATTTTATTTATTAAAATCTTTTAAAGGATTGGAATAAAAGGGTACAAGAAAAGAATAAAGATTTAGCTAATTACATTGTGATTGGGAAGAGGAGTACTGCTATGAATTTGCACATTTTGGGACATTAAGATTTTTGAAAGTGAAATTTGAGGAAAGAAAGATTAAGTGTCAAAGTTGACATGTGCAGTTGTTGGGAGTTAATTTTATGGCACCGACTGTTCCTATAGAGTATATTGGACAGAGGGAATCAAAGAAGGGTTGGCTCTCTTCACAATCGATGGGGAAATCAAGGAAGTACTCTAAAGGACTTTCATCTGGTTTTGTTCCTGATTACCGGCATGCTGTTGAGACTGTTGGTGAATCAGAGGGATTTGGGAGTTCTGGCCGAGTTGATACTGAGATGACAGCATCAGAGGATTCCTACGCTCCCAAGAGGAAATGTATGAGTTTGAATCTTGACGGTCATGACCGTCTTAGCGTCCCCATGCAGGTTCTGTCACTGTCAAAGATGTCAAGGTCAGAGAGGAAGAATTTAGAACTGAGGTTGAAAAGGGAACTCGAGCAGGTTAGGTTCCTTTATAAAAAAGTGGCTTCTTTGGGCTCAAATGCAGTTGTATTATCGCCTTCTAGCGACATTCATAGTTGTAGTGATGGCCAAAAGAGGCCTGCCCTAGAGGGCTTACATAGTTCATATGAAGTATCAGCTTTGCAAATCAAGAAACGGGGTCCTGCTGGCCGTAATGGAGCCCGAACAAAGAAAGGTGCAAATGGGCGTTCTGAACCAGCAAAGCTGGCTGCACCAGCTAGCACTTCGAATGCTATGCTTATGAAACAGTGTCAGACATTATTAAACCACTTAATGTCACACCAGTATGGTTGGGTTTTTAATGAGCCAGTTGATGTGGTTAAGTTGAAAATACCAGATTATTACAATGTCATTAAGCATCCAATGGATTTGGGTACAGTGAAGAGCAAGTTAGTTTCTGGTGCATATTCATGTCCACCTGAGTTTGCTGCAGACGTGCGACTAACTTTCTCAAATTCAATGAAGTATAACCCGCCTGGAAATGATGTCCATTTAATGGCCAAGACACTTGGTAAATTTTTTGAAGGAAGATGGAAAGCTATAGAGAAGAAGCTTCCTGTTACAATTGATGTAGAACCAATGACTCCAGGAGCTGCTTTTCCTGTAGAAATGGAAACAAATAGTGATTCTCTTCCTGCCAAAAAGAAGAACATTGCTCAAAGTGGAGGTAAGGTTAAGCCAGAATCTGCTAGGCAGGTAATGACTGATGAGGAGAAGAATAATTTGAGCACAGAATTAGAGGCATTGCTTGGCGAATTGCCTGAAAATATTATTGACTTTTTAAAAGAGCATAGTCATGGTGCTGACCAGAATGGTGAGGATGAAATAGAGATTGATATAGACGCCCTGTGTGATGATACGCTGTTTAAATTGCGGAAGCTTTTAGATGATTATTTACTTGAGAAACAGAAAACTCAGGCCAAAGCAGAACCATGTGAAATGGAGGTAAATGTCCTTGTGTTTCTTATTTTGTTGCAATTTTGCCTATATTATTATTTTTTTTCATCCTTTTTATTTTCTTTCTTTCATTTAGTATCTGTTGTGGGGGAGAGAGAGAATAATATTTTCTGTATTTCTCATTGTTTGATCTACTCTTGTTGATTCAGCTTCATCATGAGTCTGGTTTGAGCAATTCATCATTTCAAGCATGTAAAGGTAATTTTCTACAAAGTATTTGTGCGTATTGAGATCTACTAGACAATACTTGTGCATTGCACATGGTAATTTTTTAATTTTGTTGCTAATGTTAAATCTTTTTTATGATGCCCCTAGGCAATGAACCAGTTGATGAAGACATAGATATTGTTGGAGGAAATGATGCTCCTGTTTCAAATTATCCTCCAGTGGAGATCGAGAAAGATGCTGCCCATAAAAATAGTAAATGCAGTAGTTCAAGTAGCTCTAGTAGTGAATCAGGCTCTTCCTCTAATGGTTAGTGTTCCTTTCAACCTCTTATCGATCCTACCTGCTTCAGAATTTTTTTTGTAATGTTTTGAGCTTTGCAGTGTAAACATAATACTGTGTTTAGATGAATTGCAAGGAGATATGAATTCAAGATGTTACTTTTTTTTTTTTTTTAAATTAGGAAATTTCTTTGAGATTGGTATTCTTGCCAAATAAATTAGGAAACTAGTTTTGGTTAGGAACTTCCTTGAGATACCCATTGTTGCCATATGAATTCAAGATGACACATTTTTTCTAAATTAGGAAACTTCCTCAGGATAGCCATTCTTGCCAAATTTATTTTTTTGATTTTTTCCCTACAATTTTGTGTGCCTGAAAATTTAAATTTTATGTTATGCTTGATACAATATTTATGAAAGTTGCCTTCATCGAGATAGCCATTCTTGATGTCATAGCTGGTGAGAGAATGTTGATTTTGTGGGTGGGTGCAAGTAAGATGTTCCTAGGGTCAGTTTTAACCTATTTAATATTAATGATGTGAGCAAAGTACAAATAGGTTTGAACACTTGTTGTGTTTTGGGATCGAGTAGTTTTGTATGTGATGCCGGAAAAATTTGTCATATATGAAATGTATGTGTCATTTCATAGTCATTTCAACATGTATTTTTAGATCCGTAATGAAACAAAGGTCTTATAATAATTAAGCAAATGCTTCTCTTCACATCCTAGTTTCTACTATCCAGGATTGATTATATGTGGTGAGAAGGGAAGATGACCTCAATACTTACTCTTGTAACTGATTTTGGCATGTGATATCTTATAGCTTCACTGGTTTGAGGCATTTCAGTCCACATGAATCATCATTGCTTCAGACATGATGATATAAACACCTTCCTTTGGCTAGTGGGGTTAACTAGAAAATTTTTGTTAGCCTGCATATCAGCTTGTTACATATGCTTCTTTGCATAAGGCTTTGTTGATCAGTTCAGAAAGCAACATATCAGTTTATTAATATATTTTTCATATGCAATTTACATGCATGAAGGCATTTATAGTTTGTACCTAGTTTCCCAATATATGAAAGCCTTTTTATATACGTAATTTACACTTATGAAAGCATTTGTCATTGTAATTTTGCTTTGCTGTTTGTGTAACATGCTTTTCAGATTCAGATTCTGGCAGTGAATTAGATGCAGCTAGAGCTTCTGTTACCCATACTGTGACCAAGGTATATCTTGATAATATTATTTCCACAGATCAATATCATATCTTTCTTTCTATCTTTCTAAGATATAGGTTTTTGGTCTTTTTTTCTTTTGTCTTCGACTAATTACAGGAGAATATGGGATCTGGAGAAGCTTTAGACCAAAAGAGAAGTGATCTTCTTGGTCCAGACATGGGAAATCGTTAGTATATTTTTTGACACATTAATTATGCCACTGTCTATGGGGTCTATATTATTTTTTTGATACATTATACTGAAATTATGCTTTCAATATATTGTTTAGAATCTGAAAATGGATTGGCCAATGCTGAGTTGAATTCCCAGGGTGAGCCCATTATTGTAGAGACAGATGGCCACCAAGAGGGTAAGCATAATCATTAAGAAGGATGTCTCCTGTTACTTTTAAGACTGCTTCTCATGCAATATCCTATTACTATAGGGGAGAATGCTCCACCTGATAGACAAGTGTCCCCTGATAGGCTCTATCGGGCAGCTATATTAAGGAATCGCTTTGCTGATACGATACTCAAAGCTCGAGAAAAGGCGCTTGAAAAGGTTGGTCGTCATTGGCATTTCTACCATTGATTATTTTAGTCGATTAAATGCTTTTAATATTTCGTGCATACAAAATGGATTTTTCATTCTTAATGTGAATGTGATGTATTGAGCTCAGGGTGAAAAGCGAGATCCTGAGAAATTGCGAATGGAGAGGGAGGAACTTGAACGGCGTCAAAAAGAAGGTTTGTAATCATCCGTTTGTGTTGGAATTTTGAGTCAGTTTGATGTATTAAGATATCTGAATTCTGATAGTGGATGAATTATTTCTTTGCCATCAGAGAAAGCTCGTTTGCAGGCTGAGGCTAAGGCTGCTGAAGAAGCTCAAAGGAAAGCTGCAGCTGAGGCAGCAGCTGAAGCAAAAAGGCTCAGGGATCTGGAAAGAGAAGCTGCACGACAAGCATTGCTACAAGTAAAAGCCCAATCATGATTGTATCAGAAGCCAATTTTCATGATATCTGGAAATGTGTGTAATAATTTTCTGGTTCCCTGCAGATGGAAAAGACTGTTGATATCAATGAGAGCAGTCATTTTATGGAAGATCTTGAAATGCTAACTGCACATGATAGAGAATTGCCAAGTTTCACAGAGGAGATAAGCCCAGATTTCATGCGTCAGAGGAGCAATCCACTGGAACAATTAGGATTGTACATGAAGAAAGATGACGAAGAGGACGAAGACAATGAACCACCACAAAGTGTCCCAGAGTTGATAAAAGATGTTGAGGAAGGAGAAATTGACTGATGAGGTCTTATTTTAATTTTCTGTTAGTCATTCAGGGATTCTTTTGAAATGGCTATCCTGGAGGCTTATGGTGTGCATATCAGATTACCTCCCTTCTCATTGATGTTTCATTTACAGGGTACGGTTGTCTACTAGTTCTCAGGTTCTGAACACTACGACAAGGATGAATTTCTTCAGATTCTCAAGAGAACAAAACATGATCAGCAGTTGTCAGTTATTGGAATGGTTCATGTTATCTTTGTGTTTATATTCAGTTGATTCTGGAAAAACTAATTGGGAAATGATAGCCATATTGTCAGCAGTGGAAGGTGGGCACAGACTGCCAGGGAGGGAGGTGTCCGATTTGGAGAAGCCAACAGTTTAGTTTGTAAGTCTGCCTTTTTCGTGGTTTGTAAATAGGAAAGTTTAGTTTTCTATGGACAGATGCACTTTTTGGGCTGCATCTTACTAGAGTTGGAGAGGTAGATATTAGGTTGCTGAGTTGGGAAATGATGGTGGATTTGGGGACGAAAATGTAGGTGGATTGTACGATGGATGTCAATTTTAGGGATGAGAGCAAACCTAGGAATTGTAATATAACAAAAGTTAAAAAGAAGCACCACATGAAAATTGTATTCGTTTCATTTCTTTGTTTTTTTTTTTTTTCTCTTTTGTCCCGAATTGTTTTTTTTTTTTCCTCCTAATGGACTGACCAGATTTCATAATGTAATGCTTGTGAAGTTTTATTTGTACTGTTTAGGAGCTTAAAAAAAAAGATTATTATGTTGGTTTTTGATGTTGAGGATTGTAAAAAAAGTAAGAAGATTATTGTGAGTTTCTGATGTTGCTGCTGGGACTAGGACACCGTTTCCAGTTCTTGTTCTATTATTGTACTCTGTGATGATTTGTAAAAAATTATCTTAAAGAGCAAATAGTCGAGGAAGATGGTATAAATGAGACAAAAATTTGTTTAACTGTTTTATTTCAGTCCCTCATTTATTTTCTAATAGTTATAAGTACATACATATCAACATATTTTTAACTCTCTTTGCAC